>JACEFZ010010188.1:32500-137500 GCA_014155875.1 Cepaea nemoralis | reverse complement strand
AGAGTATACGAGATTACGAAGAAAAGTCGCTCACCTCTAGGCCAGGAAGCCGGCCAAATATTGACGTGGATAGGCCTTAGGTTCATACCAGAATGCCAATAGTGGGTTGTGCTCAATATTTAAAAATAAGGGCATCAATAGTAGCAAAAAACACGGGCAACAAAAACGATAGCAACAAACTCAGTACAACGAAAACGGTAACAATAACACCATGGACAACAAAAACCAGTAGCAACAAAAACACAGGCAATTAAGAAAAAAAAAAAAAAGCAATAAAATCACCAGCAACAAAAACAGCAGCAAAAAAAAAAAAAAAAAAAAAAAAACAGTAGCAACGAACAGCAAAACTAGTAGCAAAAAAATCAATGGGCAACAAAAGTAGCAGGAAGCATACCAGAAACAATAACACTGGCAACAAATAATGTAACACCGTAACAGCAATAATTATAGCGATAAGAACACTAAAAAAAATGAGGCTAGAATCAAGAATACTACAATAAGATGTATAGTGACAAGAGCAACAGCAGCAGTAGCACCAGAGTTAACAAGTTTTTTTTCCCATATTCTGTACAGGCCGTCGCAGTCATCGCCAACATTTTTGGCTGTTCGTGATTTCTTTTCAAGGGTACGTTCAATAGTTTGGCAGTTTTCGGCACTCATACCATTTTATAAAATCAACGCAAGGCGAGCTGCTGCCAAATCGCTGGGAGCTGTGTTTCGAAAGTGGTATGCGCATAATCCCTTCGCCTCGGAGCCGACAGAGACAAGAATAAAAGCTGAAACAAAATAGTAGCAACAGGAAAACTAAATACCATAACATGGTAAGCAAGGACACTAACAATAAGATTAGTAGCAACCAGAACACTAGCAATTAGAAAGTTAGTAACAAGAACAGTTTAAAAAAAAAGATTTGAAGCTCGAAGAAAACCAACAATTAGAACATTCATAATGTATTGCACATTTGTTTGTCTGGCATATTTCGCTGCTCTAGGTTGCTATCATATGCTTCCTTGCTTGTGTTCGATGGGCTGAGCTCCAACGTGAAGTCATGTATATCGGATGAAGACATCCTGTTGTCCAGCATCAGTGTGATGTCATACAGGACCTGAGGTTTGCGTGAGTATCCGTTGTCTCATGTCTGGCTTATTGGTGTGCAGACTGGTGGTTCCTCGCCGTACAGGCAGACACTCTCCGACTTGGGAGGAATCGGCGATCCTACTGACTTTAGCCAGGACCCCGAAGGGACCTGTTGCCCAGGACGCTCGACGAGGACGCGTCAATAGGTCTTGGCTAGTATATAACCCGGCCCTGGTGCCATGGAAACACCTCTGCGTCCCCGTTGCTCACATATATCGAAGCGTCATCGATTATGCGATTCTAACCGTTGCTATGCAATCGGAAGGGCTCTATTTTAAATCTTAGACTACTGCGGGGATAACATATTCCATATCCGAATAATATCAGTGACAATGTATTTATTAATTCAGTCAAAGTATTATTCGTTTATTCTCTTCATATGCTATATAACACTGAAATATGCACTTGACGAGATTCAGCGAAATATGCCAGGCAAGAAATCGGGCAATATATTGTTTATGGCTTCTGTGTTTTAACAAGAACAAGAGTACTATCCACCAGAAAACTTAAGAAAATCAACAACGAGCATTGTAGACACAAGACCAGTGAAATTATGTATTGTAGAAACGTTGAGTAACAATAGATACATTATAAAGGACTCATTCAAAAATAACACCACCAACAAAAACTTTAGAAACAAGAACACTAGCAAGAAAGTAACAAGGGTAATAGCAGACATAAAAACATTGGAAATATAAATAGCAGAAACGTTTAGTAGCAATAAGAGCATTAGAAAGTAGACCAATAGAAAGAAGACCACCAGACACAAGAACACTAGTAAAAAAAAAATAAGTAGAAACAAGAACACTAAAACATGAATACCAGCAAATAGAAAATTAGCAATAAAAATATTAGCAACAAGAAAATTAGAAATAAGAACACTAGCATTAAGAACAGCAGCAACAAGAACATCCGATTATAGAATACGAGGAACAAGAACATCCGATTATAGAATACGAGCAACAAGAACATCCGATTATAGAATACGAGCAACAAGAACATCCGATTATAGAATACAAGCAACAAGAACACTAGCATTAAGAACAGCAGCAACAAGAACATCCGATTATAGAATACGAGCAACAAGAACATCCGATTATAGAATACGAGCAACAAGAACATCCGATTATAGAATACGAGGAACAAGAACATCCGATTATAGCATACGAGCAACAAGAACATCCGATTATAGAATACGAGGAACAAGAACATCCGATTATAGCATACGAGCAACAAGAACATCCGATTATAGAATACGAGCAACAAGAACACTAGCTTACAGAATACAAGCAACAAGAACACTAGCTTACAGAGCAACAGCAATAAAAACACTAGCATCAGGAATGTAATTCATTGGCACCTTGCCGTCTTGACAGAAGATAGTTTGTAAGGGATGGAGTTATTGCCTCTCCATAGCACAAAGCCTGGGCTAAAATATAGAGATCATGTGTTGCCCATGCAGCATGATCCCTCTCTCGACCTGCCTAGTTCACTCCAGAGGAAAGGTAACACCTCTACATCTGGAACAAGACAAGCTGCAGAAGCTGCCGGATCAGCAAAGCAATGCTCTAACTGTCCGCCTGTCGTATCTTCGATCCTAGACCAGCCGCCAACCAAGGCTTAGGGCCTGGTCTGCCCTGCCATGACACTTTGTCTTTAGGTTGCATTTCCTCGCACCAGGGTAGGGCTTGTACCCTCCCAATTGCGCTCTTCCGCCCGAAGCTGTTGGCACAATGTGGGGTGTCGGGTTTGGTAAGCGTCGCCCAACGTTCGGAGCTAACAGAAGGCAGATAGTACCGTCTGCTGTTATACGGTAGCTCAGTCATCTCTGACTAAGACCTGACACAAAGGAATGTAATTATCGTCGAAATAACTAGACAAGACATTACTTAATAGTGACTTAAAGGATATGGAAGATAACTTGACATTGGTATCACCTAATCACCAATGTGAAGATAGTAGAAAATACTAGACAATGGAATGAGCTAATCACCAATGTGGTGATCGTGGAAATTACTAGACAATGACAGGAGCTAATCACCAATGTGGTGATCGTGGAAATATGACAGGAGCTAATCACCAATGTGGTGGTCGTGGAAATTACTAAACTATGACAGGAGCTAATCATCAATGTAGAGATAGTGGAAAGATCTTATAAATGTTATAATCTGATGATCAATGTAGTGAGTGGCACCTTGCAGTCTTGACAGACTAAAGTATGTGAGTTGGAATGTGGCCAATATTCCATCACAATGCCTGGGCAGAGCTTCAGAGAACCATGTGGTGCCCAAACGACATGATCACTCTCTCGGCCTAATCTTGTGGTTTCCAGAGGAATGGGTAACCAATACGTCTGGCACAACGTAGGCTGCAGACGCTGGCGGCACAGTGTCAAAACCTACGAGACCTCGCCGCCACGAGCAGGTGGCTAGTGATGGCCAGACCCTGGCACCCAAGGGACCCGGCTTAGAGGCGTTCAGCCAAATCCCACAGGTGAAGGCCTCGTACGAACCCGGACCATAAGGGCGCGCACAACTGTCAATCACAAGTGTCCGGGCCTGTGTAAAGCGTGCACTATCGTCAGACTCTCCACCTGACTTTAGCTGACCCCGCGACCAGAGGGAATAGCTACCGTAGGAGATATTGCTTGTCTATTGCGAACATATCTCCCATCCTTCCACTGTGCGGATCTCGTGACCGGCGAGAATAGGCCCGCCGGAGATTAAGCTCGTCTGCTGCGAAAAAATCTCTACCGAAATTGAATAAGTAAAGAAACGATAAAAGTAGTGGTATTTCAATTTCGCTTGCGTTCCCACCTATGCTACACCTTTCATGTGTCTTCACAAAGTCGGACTAGAGTCAAGCTCAACAGGGTCTTCTTTCCCCGCTGATTCTACCAAGCCCGTTCCCTTGGCTGTGGTTTCGCTAGATAGTAGCTGGTCATCTAATTAGTGACGCGCATGAATGGATTAACGAGATCAATGTAGTGATACTGGTAATAACTAGACAATGGTATGGTTTATTCACCAATGTGATGCTCGTGGATTTAACTAGATAATGGTATAGCCTAATCACTAATGTAGTGGCATTAGAAGTTAGTTAGTCATAGTTCCAACAGTACACCACATAGTGCTCCCTTTCTGTGCCAGCGAATATCACACAAAAAGTTCCCCACTGTAATATGACAAGTGGAACAGATAGGAGTCCCGATAATACCAACAACACGCACACGCATCAATGCATAAGGCCGCCGCCAAAATGCTAACACCAACAGTTTGCAAAGAGAGTTATAGTTCGTCGTCGGTGAAAGCAGCAGTCACTAGACAAACCAACAGTTGACCACACATTACTTGCTAAAGCAAACCACTTTGTTCACACACCGACTACCTGCAATTTTTCTGAACATTCAGTTTACAACACAAATTGCTTCGGACAGATGAAAAAGCATTTCAGGTGAATTACTCAGCTCGCATCAAAGACTAACCCAGTAGCTGGGCGACAGAACCAAGTACTATAAGTCCGAAACGATGGAAATGCCTAAGTAAACCGCAGCCAGAAGCAAAAACACACTAAATCTTAACGGATCACTCGCCTATCCGCCGTATTGAACCGAGAGATAAGTGATAATGGAAATTAGCTCAACAGCGGTATGACCTAAACATCAAATCAAATCTGAGGATCCATGAAAGAACTAGTTAACGGAATGACCTCAGAGTAGTTATTGAATATTACAATGTTGCTGTATTGTTGTTTTTGTAATTTTGCAACACAATTTTCGAAGACAATCATCTGTTTTCTTCTTAATTTTCCATGTCCGACTTGAAACTTCAGTCGTGCGTCAGCCACGAAGCACATGACTGTAGCAATAACCAAGAGCCTTGCTCCTACTGTTGCGCTAGTTACGACGCCTGTTTACAAAAACTCTGGGATCTGTTTCCAGGTAACTTCTGTAATCGCCATGACATTTATCAGCATAAGATACAGATTGAGAAGATGGAGTATATATTTTTGTTCATAATTTGAAATTGTTCTTTTGCAGCCGAATTTTAGCATTAAAAAATGTTGCATGTCATTTGCATGATTTGAGATCAACCCCAGTTTGATTTCCATTGGCAAGTGTACGTTCAATAGTTTACCACTGCTTTTTGTACGAAAAGTCACCGTTTAAGTCCAGCTGTATGCCGATGTAGGGGTTGGACCGCCTATCTCGTCATCAGCGAACTGGAAGTTTAGGAGTCCCCTCATTCATTCATTCATTCATTCATTCATTCATTCATTCATTCATTCATTCATTCAGTAGCATGTCCTTTGCAGAACCTAGCTCCCATAACAACCTTCCCACATCATAGCGTGCTCCCTAAAAACTGCCGTGTTAGAAGTTCATTTTAGTGAGTAAATGCATGGTTATGATTGTTGGTAGTAATTAGACAAAATAGAACACGAACTATGCCAGAAATTTAAAAAGGGTAGTAACACAATAGACTCCATCTCATTGCAACGTACCTGGAAATGAAAAAGCTAACCGATTAGCAGAGGTAGGTGGAAGACTACATCAACCTGATACAGACATAACCTACAATGAGGCTAAGAGATTTATAAAAGGAATATAAAAACAAATGGAAATCAGAGCATCCAGGTCACCTGAAAGATGATGCATATTACCAGCTCAACAAAAATAGAACAAGTTACAATTCTCATACTACACACAGGCCATAACAGGCAGCAATAGCCAATGTTTAATAAACTAAACATGGAGATACTGATGAATGTAACCGTGGAACTGATAAATTGATAGTTGTCAATGATGATTTGTCAAAAATATCTAGAACAGTGAAAAGTGGTGTTGCCTACACTCGCACCATTTGAGGTCAACTCAATGGGGATTAACTGGCACCTTGACGTCTTGATAAACGATAGTTTGTTACACTGCGCTTAAAAGGCATAATAACTAAAACCCCTAGCGGTAAGACCAGGGATGGAGTTATACCTCTCCATAGCACAAACCCTGGGCTGAATTGCAAAGATCATGAGTTACCCATGCAGCATGATCCCTCTCTCGGCCTGCCTAGTTTACTCCATAGGAAAGGTAACACCAATACTTCTGGAACAAGGCAAGCTGAAGAAGGTGCCAAATCGGCAAAGCAATGCAATAAATGTCCGGCTGTCAGAGCCTCCACCCTAGACCAGTTTCCGACCAAGGCTTAGGGCCTGGATTGCCCTGCCATGACATGTAGCATCAGGTTGCATTTCCTCGCACCAGGTTAAGGCTTATAACCTCCCAATTGCGCTCCTCCGCCCGAAGCCGTTGATACAATGTGGGATGTCGAGTTTGGTAAAAGCAGCCCAAAATTGCGCTAACAGAAGGCAGGAAGTAACGTCTGCTGTCACACGTTGCTCAGTCATATCCTACCCAGTGGGAATATCAACAAGCTTAAGCTAACTGCTGCTTTCTTTGCATTTATTCCTATTGACGAAGAAGAAGAAGAAGAAGAAGAAGAAGAAGAAGTAGTAGTAGTAGTAGTAGTAGTAGTAGTAGTAGTAGTAGTAGTAGTAGTAGTAGTAGTAGTAGAAGAAGAAGAAGAAGAAGAAGAAGAAGAAGAAGAAGAAGAAGAAGAAGAAGAAGAAGATGAAAAAGAAGATGAAGAAAAAGGAGGAAGGTTATAAACTCATTGTTTTAGATCACCGTATAAATGAATCATATAATGCAGATGATACATCCTTCCTCTCAAACATTGCCCACGGATTATAAAAGTAAACTCTTGTTGTTGAAAGACACCGGCAAGATGAACACCTTTTTCTCGGAATAAAAAAAAAAAATGCATAATGTCCAGGGACATAACTACATGTTAATTCATCATCATCATCTTCCACTTTTTCCGTCAAGCGTCGCGGGGAGGAATAATCCAGCGCCCGATGGGTGGCATTGGATAGTGTCATTCCGTGTGATTGTTCAATGTCTTTGATGTCGTCAATCCATTTTCTTCTCGGGCGTCCTCTTGCTCTCGTAGCAGATGATCTTTAATGTAGGTCAATGCAATTTTCTAAATTGACAATCTTGGCTCGATATTAGGTAACGATGGGGGAATATTCAAAAGAAGTGTGGCGTACGATGTCATGGCAATGCAGAGGATAGGCTGTATTAAGAGCCTTTGGCACAACACCAAGTCAAATTCACCATCACGATGTGCCATGCCGATAAGCGTGGGCGGTCGTGTTCAACATCTCACACGATCACCAGAGTCGTAGATCTGCTCAGCGTTCTTGTCTCGACCAGACAACATGGCCAAACCATCCAGGTATTTACTTCTTTGCCTTCCCCTTGTTCTTTTCTCCCCAGTCTTGTCAGCTGTCGCCAAGTTCTCTAGTTTATTTCTTCTCATAACGTGTCAAAAAATTGTGACTTTCTACGTCTAATTTCTCTGACGTTTGCGGTTTTCATCTACTTATTATTGTAAGGCTTGCTCATTGGTTTCTCTGTCTGCACATGGTTTACATTGCATTTTTCTCAAACACCACATTTCCACTGCCATTAAATGTTTTTCTGCTAATTAAGTCAAATTATAGTACCATTTTTGTAAGAACATGCATCTTTTGTGTAGCAGTCAATCATGCTCCATTTCACAATCACTGAAGAAGAAACTCGGGAATTTAATCGCCTTAAACGTTACAGTTGAGTTGAGTTGTTGAGTTGAGCTATGAACCGACATAACTGCACTCAGAACATTCCCATACGCCCTCCGCCCCCTCGTTCAACAGCCAGCGAAGAGTCACGCTACTAATCGATTCCACTGCGATCTGAATGAAAATTCTCCTGGTCTTCCCTCTCAGTTTCGAGATTCTGTCAGAGCCCCTGCAAACCGCCCGCAATCTCATCCTTTCCAAATACGGGTTCTCAATCTGTTTCTCCACCTTCTACACCTGGTCCCACATGCGAACGACCACCTCTCCCTTATCCATAGGTAATCTACCACCAAAAGGTACATTCCCTGCCAGCCTACCAGCCTGTTTAATTTCTCCCCCCTCCAAACCCCGCACTCCCGCATGGCCAGAGCAAAAAATCCATAAAATTCTTACAATATATGAACTCTGAAACCACTAAGCATATACTCCTTGAGTCTGTAATGAATACAAAGTGTGTTGCAGTGGTTTCCTCTAACCAACGGAATGCCACTGTGACTGCTTCCACCTCCATTCTCATGCTGGAGGTCGTAGCCTCATATGCCTTAAACGTTACAGAAATATTCTAAAATAATTATGGACCAAAATGGGGAAAAAATACTGAAATACTACAAGATGTGAACAACAAAGAAAACCGGCTCATAAACAAGGTCATGTTTCTGAAACTGAAATACTTTGGTCATAGTAAATATCACAGTGGCTTCGAAAGACCAGTGCGTTTTGTGCGTTCACTCTCTTTGAACTTCTGCGTAGTCTATGCAAGTGCCACTACCTCTAGTGTACTGGACTGATCTTTGCGTGTGGATTAGCTTTCCCTATTACCAGTGTTCTTCGTCATCAGGCGAACCAACTCTGATTTCCTAGGTACTTATTTACGTCTGCAAGTCAATGACGTGAAGTCACATTTTAGTCCAACTGACCGTTGTAGGAGTTGAACCCACTACCTCGGCATCAGCGTACTGGATATGTAAGAGTGAACGCTCTTATTTATTCCGCCATGCCTACCTTCATGCTGACATTAAAGTGCCGGAATGTAACTGTACCAGAATGACTCCCTTTGTCACTGCCCGATATCACACAAACATATTGAGAAGCAGGAACTAACTGTAGGTCTGGGATATGATATTTTGTAGGCCTGAATACAGGGAGAAATAGAAACCTGCTATACGACTGTGATATGATATTTTGGAGGCTGAATACAGGGATAAATAGCAACCTGCTATACGGCTGTGATATGATATTTTGGATGCTGAATACAGGGTGAAATAGGAATCTACTTAGCGACTGTGATATGATATTTTGTAGATCTGAATACAGGGAGAAATAGAAACCTGCTGTACGGCTGTGATGTGATATTTTGTTGGTCTGAAGACAGACAGAAATAGGCAGCTAGTCTTTTCCTCTATTAGCAAGTGACAAGCGCAGGTGTCGAGCCCCATCTCATTGTCCTCATTTCATTATCTGCGCGGCCTCCAATAGACTACGTTAATACGCCCTCCCCATCCCGGTATCATTTAATGGGCATGGAGGTCTGCATGGCCGAATGGCTAAGAACGCGTGTTCGTAAACATCCAGTGTGCTGATGCCTACGTAAGGAGTTCAACCTCTACACCGGAAAGTTGGACTGACATGTTAACGTCTCGTCCTTGACTTTGGGACGTAAATTACAAGTACCTCTGAAGTCGGAGTGAGTTCGCCTGATGGCGAGGGACACTGTTATTAGGGAAAGCTAATCCACACGCAAAATTCAGTCCAGTGCCACTAGAAGTAGTGTATAGGGATTACGCTTGAGTTCAAAATGAGCGAGCGCAAAAAAACAACAACAAAAAAAAAAAAAACAGTTAATGGGCATTGATCTCTCCATATCCATAATAATAATGACTACACTCGTTGTGGAGTTTCTCATTGAGAATAGATAATTATATATTTGTCAGATGTAGTCATGTCTGTCCCTATGTATCTCATTTCACACAATCCTAAGATATTAATGTTCAGTGTTTTCAATTATTTATTTTTCGCCATCACCATCGTTGTCATAATTATCTTCATAACATTATTATTATTATTATTATTATTATTATTATTATTAATGTTATTGTGTTGCTTTCTTCATGGTGCTGTACGCTGGTTCTTAAACTGATTACCTTCTTGGGAAGGTTAACCCGGTCAACAAATGCCTTAAGAAGTCGGATGTTAATAATAATAATAATAATAATAATAATGAAAAGAAGAAGAAGAAGAAGAAGAAGAAGAAGAAGATTGATTAACCACTGAGCTATTGAGGCATGCTGGAATCTCCTTAGCAAAGGGATTACTCCCTCAGCCTCGCACTCCTAAGGCTGTGGGTTCGATTTCCGACTACAAGATTCGTTTGACGAATTCAATTTTCTCCGAGACTACCGAGAGTCGTCGCTGGAGCTACGGAGTTCGTTCTCCGTGCGACGCTTTCAGCACGTCACCCTGAGGAAAGAGACCGAGCCATATGAGACACAACCCGAAGAAACGAAGAGGATTAGATTGATTAATGTTTCATTCACTCCTTGAGACAATGGTCATAGTTAAATTGCTATACACATTATTTTAAAAATTATTACAGTTACTATCTATTACTATTATTACAGGTATTAGCTATTCAACAACTTCGAAGCCAGATCTGCTGACACATTCTGCTTCAATAGACTTTTCAACATCTTCAATACCGTCAGAAGCTCTAACAACCTCGTCTGTAACATCGGCAACTCCAACGACGTCAGAAGCTCTAACAACCTCGTCTGTAACATCGGCAACTCCAACGACGTCAGAAGCTCTAACAACCTCGTCTGTAACATCGGCAACTCCAACGACGTCAGAAGCTCTAACAACCTCGTCTGTAACATCGGCAACTCCAACGACGTCAGAAGCTCTAACAAACTCGTCTGTAACATCGGCAACTCCAACGACGTCAGAAGCTCTAACAACCTCGTCTGTAACATCGGCAACTCCAACGACTTCAGAAGCTCTGGTAACAACTTCTGTTTCTTTCGACTTTTCAACAACCGCTACTCCAGTCACCGGACCTACCCCCCAGAGCTGCGTTCAGTGTGGCGACTTTGCCTTTGGCAAGCCGTGCACGCCAATAGAACTTTTATTGAACGATGCAAGCTCATGCCTTGAAGGGTTACCCTATTGCTTTGAAACAGTCAGCATAAAAGGAGGCAATTTACGAGTTGTCAGAGGGTAACTATCTAAAGTACATTTTATTTTTTATGTCGTCCCTTATAATGGATTCTTTGATAACTAATTAATTATACATTAAACAGTTATTCTACATCTTTTGGCTTTTATTTCCCATTGAGGAAAATGTCCTTAACCAACTCACTTCAAGAATATTACTATCTTCTGCTGCTTCATTTCTGTTTTTAATGACCTTCATGACCTAGCCCTGTGGCCAAGCCATCCAGATATTTACTTCTCTACTTTCTCTTTCTGCGTTTCCCCATCAATCTTGCCAGTTGTCACCGAGTTCTCTATTTTATTTCTTCTCATAACGTGCCCAAAAATGTGACTGTCTACATCTAATTTCTTCAACCAGTCTGCGGTTTTAATTTGCCTCTAGTAGGACTTGCCCATTGGTTTTTCTGTCCGTCTATGGTATTCATTGCATTTTCCCCAGAAACCACATTTCCACTGCCATTAGATGTTTGTCAGATTGTTTGCTCATTATCGACGTTTAACATCCATACAAAAGTACAGGTTCTATGTAGCACTAGAACACTCTTTTTCTCATTGCAATTGACATAGTTTTACTGGTTACAATATCCTCATGTTTCCTTAACGTCGTCGCCTTGCTACTGAGTGAGTGCGTGGAGCGACACTGTGTGTTGTGAATTTCGTGTGAAATACTTTCACATCTGTCCGCGGTTGTTTGTAGCGTGAACTGCATGTTCAGAAAGATGGTGGTCGACTGTCGCTGAATTGACTAGTTTGCCTTTTCGGTTCACGAGTGCATTTTAATGAGACTCCTAGGAGTCATCGCTGGCGCTACGGAGTTCGTGCTTTGCGCTGCGCTTTCGGCGGATGGCCCAATGGAAAGAGACTGAGCCATATTGGATAAAACCAGGTCAGTGGAGTCGTTCTAGTGACTTCCGATCCCTGACGACGGCATTATGCACAGTGCACCTGTACGGGCTGTTGGCTTGCCGAGACTCCTGTCTGTTCTACTTATCACATTGGACAGTGAGGAGTATTTTGTGTGATATTCACTGGCACAGGAATGGAGCATAATGGAGACGAACTGTTGCTGTAAAGTTGGAACCGCGACTAACTAACTTTCTTAACTTTGTGTGTCCTATCAGACGTCATCGTATTTTCTCATCTTTAGCATTTGTTTGTTCCTCTCAACTAGCTTCACTTTGATATTATTTCATACCACTTTAATCCCACTGGTCCACGCATGCACGTACATTTAATCTTTATAGTGTACAGTATTAATAATTGTGTTAGTTGTTGTCCATGATTCTGACTCACAGTAGTACTGATTTAACATTGAATTTAAATATTCCATGTGTGGTGCTAAGTTTAATTTCTTTCGACTTAGACTTTGATAGCTCCGCTAGTATACCATTTGGATCAGCAACTTTCCCATCAGCATTTTGATAGCTTTTCTCCTGCAGGCTGAATATCAGGTAGACCATTTGAAACGAATCTATCTAAAAGTTCTTCGGAGTATTCAGCCCATGTGTTCATTTGATCTTAAATGTTGGTGAGATCTTTCCCGCGACTTTTTGGGAGATGTCCATTAGCTTGATTATAGTTTCCTACTAATTTCCATGTGATGTTGTAAAGGTATATGTGGTTTCCTTTTGTTGTTGCATCTTCTGTCTCTTTTCCTTGGGCATCTAAATATTGTCTGTTATCCTGCTTCATGCACTTCATAACTTCTTTGTTTGCTTCTGTATATTTTACCCGGGCTTTGACTTTAGCAGCTCTTATTTTGCAACCATTTAAATCTTTATCTTTCCTTTCCTCCTTTTGCTTGAGCATGTGCGGCGTAACCCACGCTTCATATTTTCGCCGGCTTTCTTCTAAGGACTTCCATTCATGAATCACTCCAAATGCTTGTAGCCTGCTGTAAGCAGTTTTTCGTGCTTTCCTCTATAAGCGGTTTCAAGACTTGGTACTTACTAGAGACTATATGATAAATGGTGACATAACAGACTGAAATATTGCCTATTAGGAGGTCAACATGGCCGAATAGATAAGAGAGCTTGCTCTTAATATTTCCTTGTGATGATGCCGAGGTAGTGGGGTAAACCCCTAATCGGCCAATTGGACTAAAATATGGACTTCTTGTCTTTGACTTGGGGACAGTTGGACTAAAATATGGACTTCTTGTCTTTGACTTGGGGACGTACATTACAAGTACCCCAGAAGTATAAATAGCTGATGGCGAGAGACACTGATACTAACTGATACTAGGCAAAGTTAATTAATAGGCAAAATTTAGCCCAGTGGACTAGAAGTATTAGCACGTGTGTGAACTACACTGAGTTCAAAGCGAGGGTACATCAAAAAACAATATGTTTAATAACCTAAAGATTGGAGATACCGAGGATTGCACTTGATAAAACAACCTAAAGATTGGAGATACCGAGGATTGTACTTGATAAAATGACAGCCAAACATTTGCTGCAAGAGTGTCCAACATAAGCAGAACAGAGGAAATTACTTGGTCTACACCCTCTCCATGTGAGGACAAACTCCCAGGTGGACCCAGCCTAAAATTGGTGCCACGAAATGTCCTGCGGAGTAAAGCGGTCGGTGTTAGATTGACCCATCACTCATCGAATGTCGATTGGTCTCTCAAACTATGAAGTTAGCACCAAATACTAGCTACGCATCAAGGACTGTAAAAGGATTCTTTACTGTAGTGTTTGTTTTCTATTGACCATCCACAGGTGTGCCGAAGCGAATTTCTGCCGCGTGGAGTGGGACATTGGTAACTCACGACCTGGTTGCTACCCTCTGGATGTCACGATAGCCAACGTAACATGTACTTACTGTTGCAGAGGTGACTCCTGCAACAACATCACACCACCGTCTGCCGACTCGATTGTCTCTTTCCCTTAAACCATCTGTATCGTGTAGCTTGGCCTATCGTTCTGTGTAGTGACACATAACGAACCCTTATAACTTTGCGCTCTCAAAAAGTGTAGCGGCAAAAGTTAGATTTTCACTTGCACAAGTTGTTTGATTCCAATACTGAAATCTGATAATATTGAGGGGCTGAATGTAAAAATTCAGAAATAAACATCATAATAGGGGACTTCAATGCAAAAGTAGGAAATCAAGGGGATAGATACACAGTAGGAAACTATGGTTTAGGAGAGAGAAATGAAAGAGGATACAGACTAGTAGAGTGGGCAAAAGAACAGGAAATGATTGTAGGAAACACCTATTTCAAACAACACCCTAGAAGATTATGGACATGGAGGAGTCCTGATAGCAGGATTAGAAACCAGATTGACTACATTCTCATTAGCAGAAGATTTAGAAACGCCCTAACAGTAGCAAAAACAGTTCCCAGTGCTGATTGTTATAGTGACCACAGATTACTCACAGGAACATTGAGGATAAAGTTGAAGAAAGTCAAGTATACAACAGGGAACACTAAATATGATTTGTGTACATTGAGTAATGACAAGGAAATACAAAACAAATTCAACATAGAAGTACAGAACAGATTTGAAATATTGTCTGATCTAGAGATCCTATTCCAGGATGTGGATGATCAATGGGAAATGTTAAAGAATTCAATCAATGTGGCTGCAGAAACAACTATTCCAAAATTAAAGAAGGTGGGTCGTAAGAAATGGATGACTGAGGAAATTTTACACTTAATGGAAACAAGAAGACTCAACAAAAATAATCCTGCCAAATATGAAGAAATTCACAGACAAGTCAGAATATTATGTAGGAAGGCAAAAGAATCATGGCTTGAGGAAAAGTGCTTAGAAATTGAAAAACAACACAACAGTCAAAATACCAAATTAGTACACAAAAGAATTCAGGAGCTTACTAATAAAAGAACAAGTACATCAACAGGCTGTCTAAAAACTAAAGATGGCAAAATCATAATAGAAAAAGATCAGATTCTACATGTCTGGACAGATTATGTGAAAGACCTGTATAATGATAACAGAGAGGAACAGTATGCTATTAGATTTAATAATGAAGGACCAGCAATTTTAAAGATGGAGGTTCAAAATGTTCTTAAGCATATGAAAGCTGGCAAGGCCCCCGGTGCAGATAACATCACAACAGAAATGATTAAAGCTTTAGAAGAATTTGGTCTAGAACAAGTCACTAGACTGCTGAACACATTATATGATACTGGAGATATACCTTCTGAATTATGTAATTCTGTATTTATTGCAATCCCAAAGAAATCAGGAACCTTAGAATGTGATCAACATAGAACAATTAGTATAATGAGTCACATCACAAAGATTTTGTTACGAATTATCATGCAAAGAGTGAGGAAGAAAATACAACCTGAAATAGGGGAAGAACAATGTGGTTTTGTAGAAGGAAAGGGTACAGTAAATGCTGTGTATATGCTGCGAACAGTTATTGAACGTGCTTTAGAAGTAAACAAGGATATACATCTTTGCTTTATTGACTACACAAAGGCTTTTGATAGAGTTAGACATGTCAACATTGTGGATATGCTTGCAGATCTACAAATTGATGGGAAAGACATTAGACTTATAAAAAACATATATTGGAAACAACAAGCTGCCATAAGAATTGATAATGAAGTAGGACAATACCAACCTATTAAGAGAGGTGTTAGGCAGGGATGTGTAATGTCTCCAGATCTTTTTTCCCTATACAGTGAAAATATTTTCAGAAATGTAGAAGACCTAAATGGAATCAGCATTGGAGGACGAAACATAAATAACATTAGATATGCAGATGATACAGTATTGATTGCAGACAATGAACAGGATCTGCAACAATTAGTAGACGCTGTGGTTGTACACAGTGAGCAGCTGGGGTTGGAATTAAATTGTAGGAAGACACAGGTTATGGTCGTCACAAGGAAGAACGAAGTACCACAATGTAATATACAAGTAAATGGGAATATTCTTCAACAAGTGAATCGGTTCAATTATCTCGGAACAGTCATAACATCTGATGGCAGATGCCTTGAAGAGATTAGAACAAGAATCGCCATTGCGAAAGTAGCCTTTAGCAAGATGAAAAACATTCTAACCAATAAAAAGATGTCAATTGAAACGAGAAAAAGAGTGTTGAGGGGATACATAGAGCCTGTTCTTTTGTATGGATGTGAAACTTGGACAATGTGCAGTCAAGCTGAAAAACATCTGATGGCTGCAGAAATGTGGTTTCTGAGGAAAATGCAAAGAATACCATGGACAGATAGAAAAACCAATGACCAAGTACTACAAGAGACAAATGAAAATCGTAGATTGATTAGAGAAATTAGACGTAGACAGTCAAAATTTTTTGGACATGTTATGAGAAGAAATGGACTGGAGAACTTAGTGACAGCTGGCAAGATCGAAGGGAACAGACCAAGAGGAAGACCGAGAGGAAAATACCTGGATGGCTTGGCCACATGGCATGGACGAGACAGGAACACTGAGCTGATCCACGACTCTGGTGATCGAGTGAAATGGCGAATCATGACCGCCCACGCTTTCCGGCATGGCACATGATTGATTGATTGATTGATTTGGAGAATACAGTTAATTATGAGAACTTTCGTTATGTTCTGTTCTGTTTTTGTGCGTTGTATGTGTGAGCGCATACTCATATGTATACAGTTACTGACACCTTGCCGTTTTGACAGACGATTGTCACATTCAAAAAATGGCATAATAACTACAATGCCTATCGGGGACCAGGTGTGGAATTATCCTCTCTAAAGCACACCACCCGGGCTGAATTGTAGAGGCTGTGTTGCCCATGCAGTACGATCCCTCTCTCGGCCTGCCTAGTTTACTCCAGAGGAAAGGTAACACCAATATATCTGGAACAAGACAAGCTGCATAAGTTGCCGGATCAGCAAAGCAATGCTGTAACTGTCCACCTGTCGGAGCTTTGACTCTCGACCAGTTGCCAACCAAGGCAACATTTAGTCTTTAGGTTCTATTTCCTCGCAATAGGATAAGTCTTTTACCCTTCCAGATTGCGATTCTCCGCCAGAAGTCGTTTGCACAATGTGGAGTGTCAAGTTTGCAAACGTATATAGGCACGTGAGGAAAGGCCTAATTGCATAAAATAGTACATCAACAAAAAACAATCTGAGCGCCTTTAATGACGAAAGATAGGTATTGAGGTCACCGGAAGTGTTCATACAGAAACAAACATGGAGGAACTCCAGTGTATATATATATATATATATATATATATATATATATATATATATATATATATATATATATATATATATATATATATATATATATATATATATATATATATATGTATAGTATATACATATATAGTATATAGTATATATATAATGTATAGTATATATTTGGGGATTTGTCCAATGCCATGAGTGCGATTTGTTTGTAGTGTACACTTGATGCAAGTTCACTGAATCTTCGTTTGTGTCCCCCCCCCCCCCCCCCCCACAAATTATATTGTTGCTGAACAGGTTATATCTCTTGCACTTAATATATTTGGGGATTTAAACCAACACCAAAATCAAAAGCAAGTTATCATTTATGCCAAAGACCCGACCAATTGCAGGTAATCGACAATTCAAAACCTCTCACACAGATCAATACCACGTGCATCTAAAGTTCACAACATGTGCAACTAAAGTTCACATCCTTCATGTGCAACTAAAGCCCACATCCATCATATACAACTAAAGTTCACAACCATGAGAATATCTTTGAGATGACCTAACCCTAAATGTGTGCGGTCGCTGCAGTGATCTCGGGTACAGAACTACAGATATAGCACGACCTATGACCTCACTGATTAGTGCTAAACTAAAAGTAGGTTTAAACCAAACATGTTCCACAATCACATGAACCAATATTATCATGTGAATGTTCCTTCACCAGGCATTAAAATTGGGGAAAATACCACAAAATAAAACAAAATAACCCGACGACCTTAGTATGGCGATATATCGTCCTTCTGTCCAAATGAGAGGCCACATTTGGCGATATACTATTCTTCAGTAATGAATCCGTTAAAAGCTAACGAGGAAGAAGAATAATGATAAGATCTAGGACTAGAATTCACAGTTAACAAATTATGTCACACATCATCATCATCATCTTCCACTTCAGCCGTCAAGCGACGTGGGGAGGAATAATTTGCTTTCCAGCGCCCGGTGGGCGGCACTGGATAGTGTCATTCCGTGTGGTTGTACAATGTCTCTGATGTCGTCAATCCATTTTCTTCTTGGACGTCCTCGTGGTCTCGTCGCAGATGATCTTTGATGTAAGGCTAGTGATGGTAGCTGCTGATGTTGCATTCTAACGACATGGCCAAACCACTTGATCTTCTGTCTTTCAATAAATGTGGCACAAGGTGTTGATCCCACAGTCTGTCTGATAGTAGCATTTCTTACTCGGTCTCGGATTGTTAAGTTGGCAGCTCTCCTCAAGCATCTCATTTCACAGGTGTTGATTTTGCGAAGGTGTAATTTGGATAAAGTCCAGGTTTGAGATTGGTAGCATAGGGTTGGTGTGAATATGCTGTTTATTATCTGTCGTTTTGCGAACATGGGTATGTTTGGATGTTTCAGTAAGGATGATAGTTGATATGTAAGTGCACTAGCTTTTTGACATCTGATTTCAATTTCTCTGTCCAATCTGCCATCTTCTGTGATCATACTTCCAAGGTATTTGAATTCTTTAACTTGTTTCAGAGTTGTGTTATTTATCTGTATAATTAGTGGGCCTGGCGATCTGCTAACTTGCATTACTTCGGTTTTGGCTGTGTTTATGCTCATATTGTATCTACTGCAGGTTGAACTCAGATTAGTAATATGATTTTGTAGTCTGCCCTCATCGCTGTAAAACAGGCACTGATCGTCTGCAAATAGAAGTTTATTTATTCCCTGTGGCTCAGTTGTTTCGTCTGGAGTAAAGAGTTCTAAATTTTCTGAATCTGGTCTGTCGAGACTTGCCTTTCTGTCCATGTAGATATTGAATAGCAGGGGCACACAACTTTATCTAAATGTAGAAACCATTACCCATCAATTAAAAGTTAGTTAATTAGTTAGTCGCGATTCCAACTTCACGGCAACGGGTCGTCCCCATTATGCTCCATTCCTGTGCCAGTGAACATCACATAAAATGCTCCCCACTTTCTTATGTGAAAAGTGGAATAGACAGGAGTCTCGGCAATCCAACAGCCCGCACAGGTACACTGTGCATAATGCCGCCACCAAAATGCCAACACAACATTGATCAACGAAAACCACAGTTCATCGTCGATGGACTCGGCAGTCACCAGAAAGACCTCATTGACCCGGATTTTCTCACAAGGCTCGGTCTTTAACCGCAGGGCGACCCGACGAAAATGACCCATCAATTAAAAGATATGGCCTAGTAAAAATTTAAAAAAAGAAAAGAAAAAAAAAAAGAAGTAAATACTTAAATCATCGCGCAACCAAGTTTTTTCTAAAGTGTATAGTGCGACAGAAGTGGCGAAGTGGTTACTGTGCTGGCCTGCCAAGACAGTGGGCAGGTTTGAATCCCCAGTGAAGGTAGAATTATTGTTCTCTGACCAGAATGGTGATGAGTAGTAAAGGCTGCGGGCGTGATATTGACGAGGCATCAAGGCATGTATGAAGGAGCATGCACTCATTCTTGATCTACGTCTTCCCCGCTACCTCCTTCTTCTCACCCTAGTGCTGCTGTCGTTCCTCCCTCTTCTCCTCATCCTTCAACTCCCCATTAACATTCTCTTCTTCTTCTCCTTCTTCTCATCTTAATCTTTCTCTATATACTTCTACACTTCTCAGTGTATTCCTCCTTCACCTCTTCCTCCTTCTTCTTTTTCGACCTTTCCTTAGTCTTCCCCTTCTTCTTTGTCTTTTCATTCTACTTCGTCTCCTCCTCCTCCTCCCCCTCCTCCACCTCCTCCTTCTTCTCCTCCTCCTCCTCCTCCTCCTCCTCCCAGCTTCTGGTAGTCGGTAAAAGGAAAAGATAATGTCCACATTTAACCCTTCAGCTTGAAATCCACATAGGATCAATACTTGAGTGAATGTAATAGTGATATTACAGTGCTCTCGAGTGTTTGATCAAGTCTGTCGGAATTCTACCACATACTGGTACCTTGCCAAAGAACAGACTGCCAATAAATAGCCTTTTCAAATTCATCGGGTGTAGACTCTGTTTCTTCATATTTGGAAGATATTAAATAACGAAGACGGGACGCAGATGTGTTTCCAAGGCACCAGGGCCAGGCTCTATACTGGCCAAGACCTACTAACAAGTCCTAGTTGTGCGTCCTGGGCAACATGTCCCTTCAGGGTCCTGGCTAACGTAGTAGGATCGCTGATTCTTCCAAAGTCGGAGAGTATCTGTCTGCAGGGCGAAAAACCACCAGTCTGCACACCAATACGCCAGATATGGGACAACGGATACCCACGCAAACCTCAGTCCGGTATGACATCACACTGATGTTGGACAACAGGATGTCTTCATGCGACATACAGGACTTCATGCTGGAGCTCACAGCCAGCAAACGCAAGCAAGCAATAACGAAGACACAGATAGTTCGAGTGTACGATTTATAGCCTGGCATATTTCGCTGCAAGCTCGTCGGTTACATACTGCAAAATGCACACAATAATAACACATACATTGAAGCATTAAGATAAATCCTTCAAGCTGAAAATACAACACACATATTCACACAATAATTTAGACAGTCTACAACGGGAATTTTAAACTGACTATCATGTCTTCTTATTTGGACAATTTTGGCTTTTGTAGATGAATGACAATTGCCTCGGCCAACTTTAACAGGCGTCCATTTTGTGTGTTAATCAACACACGAAACGCAGTGTCCCTAGCATTCACATTGCCAGTCTAAAAAAATGGCTTCAAAATATCTTATTGTTATATATTATGTTGTGTGAATTCTGCAGTATGCGCGTGATGTGATACAGCGTTATATGCCAGGCAATACAATGTACAATCTATGGTTTGTGTCTTATTTGTTCAAAATCGCTACGTGAAAAATGTGTTTTGAATATTGAATAATGTCGATATCTGCAGTCATTTTGTTTTGTTTTGCATTCGCTCTTCTTGAACTCAAGCATAGTCTATACATGTACTAGTACGTCTAGTTCACTGGACAGAAATTTGTGTATGGATTAGCCGAGGTACTTGTAATGTACTACTACCTCGGCATCAGCACACCGGATGTTTAAGAAGGAGCGCTTTTATCCATTTGGCCATGTTGATCCCCATCTGCAGTAATGACTGTTTGTAGTACGTAGCTCCTATACTAGTTATTGTTGTTTATTTCATCATTATCATGTGCCATGCCGATAAGCGTGGGCAGTCATGTTTCGCCTTCTCACTCGATCACCAGAGTCGTAGATCAGCTCTGTGTTCTTGTCTCGATCATGCCACATTGTCAAGCCATCCAGATATTTACTTCTCAGCCTTCCCCTCGTTCTTTGTCCACGTCTCACATCCATATAAAAGTACAGGTTCTATGTAGCACTTCAACATTCTTTTTCTCGTTGCAGTTGACATCTTTTTATTAGTCGATATGTTTTACATCTGGCAAAAGACTATATTCGCCATAGTAAACAAAATCTTAAAGACGAGAGAGTGAGGGTAAACTATGAGAAAGAACTAAGTTAAATTTTCGCAAAACTACCCGTAGAAAGGAAAACAGTAGAAACGAATGGGAACTGTTTAATTTCAAGTATTCTTAGCATTGCAAAAATAACTTGTGGAACCACGAAAAACGAAACCATTGATAAAGAAAAGATGTTGGAAAGTTGATGGAACGACGAGGTTAAGAAAGCTGTAAAAGACAAAAAGGGAAATATAAAAAGTGAGTGATAAACAAACAGGATCGTGATTACATCGAATATACAATAACAACAAGACACGCAAATAGAATAATAAAAAGGGAAAAACAAAAAGACTGAGGTGGAGATGGAGAAAACCGAAATAAAAATAAAAAGGAGGCAACTAGAAACTTCTATAAAAAGTTTAGTACAATTAGAACCAGAACTGTACCGTTTGACCCAACATAAATAATTAACAGCGAAAAAAGAGAACCAGTAAGAGAATAAAAACAATTCTTAAAAAGATGGAGGCAGTACTTAGAACAACTTTTAAAGATCCCATCAGATGCCACAGGAAGTTAAGAAACCGACACAGATGACATCGGTGAACTAGAACCAGACATAATGAAAGAAGAAATAAGAGAAGCCATAAGATTAGCCCCATTGAATAAATCACCGGAACAAGACGAAATGCCAAATGAACTAATTAAAGCAGCAAGAGAAGTAGCATAGCATATCTAACCATGTTCGGGTAGAACATTAGACACCACGAGACTGGGGAAGCGCCGTAATTATCCCAGTTTGGAAAAACAAAGGCAGTAAAAGAGACTGCACATAATACAGAAGTATTTCCCATTTGAGTCATACTGGAACAATATTTTGCAAAGATCTCGAGAAATGACTTCGAATTACAACAGAACCCCAGCTAAACAAACACAACTTTGATTTAGGAAAAATCAAAGGAAGCACAGATGCCATCTTTGCTCTTAGACAACTTATAGAAAACTCAATTGAATTTAATGAAACACTCGTTTTAGTCTTTTCGACCAAGAAAAGGCATTTGATAGAGTAGATAGAAATAAACTGTGGGAAATCCTTAAAAGAATTGGAGTGAGTACATATCTAACAAACCCATGTAGAAGCCTATATAACAACGGTGAATGCATAGTGAGAACAAGTGGAGGACACTTAGAACCCTACACCATAAGATAGGGAGTTTGGCTGTGAGATGTGGATTTTAATTTAAGAGAATATTTTGTTAATTTGTCTAGGGGATTTAATGATTCTCTGATCACTGTTAGAATGCAAGATGATCAGGGATATTTACCACAAATATCAGGAGAAAACACTTCAATCCTTGAAAAAATGGCATTTGTGTGTAGGTTTCCCTACCCACTTCATCACCCTTTCAATGGCACCTTTCCGTCTTGACAGACGATAGTTTGGTACATTGTGCTTCAAAAAGGCTTAATAACTACGATCCATGGCGGTGGCGAGTGTGGCTGGTAAGGCCAATACTTGCTGAAAATGTGTGCCCACAGTAGGTGCATGTGAAAACATGGTCATTTCCACAATTTTGCACCATCTTACGTCTCTCACGCTCTGTGTGTGCTTTATCTGCAATCATTTTCTCCTTTGTCTTTATTCCATTTCTGATAGTTGCCCTTCATGCAACACGTTCAGCGGCGACGTGCTCCCAATGTGCATTATCAATGCCTGTATCAATCATGTCCCGCTTACACACATCTTTGTATCGTAGTAGAGGCCGACCCTGAGATCTCCTACCCGTCTGTAATTCACGAAAAAAGATGTCCTTTGGTATTCTACCATCATCCATCCTCCTAACGTGTCCTATCCATCTAAGTCTACGAAGACTGAGCATGGAATACACCGTCACACAACCTGATCTTTCCAATACTTCAGTATTTGTGATTTTGTCTTGCCATTTAATACCAAGTATTCTTCGCAGACACAGCATATGAAAGCTGTTTAAATGTTTCTCTTGGCGTGAGTAAATTGTCCAGGTTTCACTGCCATAAAGAAGAGTACTAAGGACACAGGCTTGGTAGATGTAGCGAAACGCCAGTGGTCCATGTCCTTATACATTCTTTTAGTTTTGGTAAACAAGGGGAAACGGCTTTCGGAAACTCTCAGTTCTCTTGTTTGCTCAAATCTCCATGAAAGATGGTTCTTTGGGTTATCTTCATACCACAATCTTTGCATGGAGCGAGTATATAATTGTCTTTCCTTTCGGGTAGTCCCGATGGAGCGCCCTGCGCCAAATGCGCACTGGTGCGGCTTCTGGAGGATTCATGTCGGTTTCTACTGAGGGCCATCCACGGCCGAATGTCAAGAGTTCAAAGTAAAGATTGAGACATTTTTAAAAAGGTCTACTACTGGTGGAATAAAAAGGGTCATTCCTTTTTGAAGGTAGGAACAGAGCTGAAGGTCTCAACAGGGCTATACGATGAAATTATGTTGAAGATGAGGCCATGTCAAGTTTTAGGCCATGCCTGGTCTACGGTGGTGATTTATACCCGATAGTGCCACAGCTAGCCCGAAAGAATGACCATCACTCTGTCTAACACCTCGCCAGTCATCTCGATAAGCTAAGATCGAGTCAGTTTGTATTCGGGACTGAACACACCTAAATATCAGACCCATCCATCCTTGTATGAAAGAAGTGAAGGATACCTACTCCATTTCCGCTCATGAACTATTTCCTTTTTGTAAGAACTTTCCCTTAGCATTGTGACCAGGGATCACAGGACATTTTTCCCACGAACATTAACTTGGGTCCACGGAGAACCGTTGTTGGCCAAACGAACCGGGAGGGAGAGCAAGGAGGACTTATCATTTGGTGAGCGATATGTGGACAGAACGGACCTTGACTACAGCTTGGTCTATGATGTAAAGCCTTGATGCTCTGTGCCTGAACTTTATCAGTGTTGTGTCTGTTTAGAACTATCTGTGTTAACTGCCTTAATGTTTTCCTGTGCTGTCCTTTATTGATTTAATAAATCAAGTTTTAGTTTATTCCAACGATCACTGTGTTATATATATGGATCAGCCAGAAGAACATTGCCGGAAATAGGTCCTTAGGTCGAAAGAAAGAGTGACAGTGAGTCCGGGGAAAACGGAGGAGGGTTGGCAGGTAAAGACCTATCCCAGCCAGGGCTATATAGAAGATTATTGAAATATTGTGATAGGGCTATTTGGGACCCTCTACGTAGCTTGTTACAATTTCTGGGGGCACGTCGCGGGATATTTGAAATCCTGGTGGAGTTCTGGCTGATATAGTGATAGGGGACAGATATCCTTGTCTACTATCAATAGGTTCTGCCTACCGTGCCTGGCTATTGTCTATACTCTGCCTGACACAGACTGACCGACATATGACGTGTTGTGGTCGTATAAACTATCCAATTGTTATTTGATCGATAAAGTTTTGATATAGAATTGTATACATTTCCCTCTGAGTTTAAGATGGCATCAGCTGGGTTTAATGTCGCTGACGTACAGGCTACAGGGCGTGAGATGGGCTATGATGGAGCGGAGTTACAGAAATATGTGCAGGAAAGGGAGAGAGACTTCAGACAGGCGGTGCGCGAAGCCAAGAAAATGGAGGCAGAGCAGGCCGTCAGAGACCATGAGTTTCGTATGAGGGAGTTGGAGTTAAAAGCTCAAACTGCCAAGGAAACCGAGGGTGCAGTGGGAGGCGCAGTTCTCCCTGACTCAACAACTTCTGGTTGCGGTCCATATCAGGCAATGAAGTTCCCTTTGCTCCCGTTCGATGAACACAAAGAGAAGATCGACCAGTATCTTCAAAAATTCCAGTCGATGGCTTTGGCTATGGGACTGGAACGTGGGAAATGGAACTTGAAAATCTCGCAGGGCCTGAGGGGGACAGCGTACGAGGTCTACTCAAGGTTGCCACCTGGTATGGAGAATGACTATGAGGCGCTGGAAAAAGCATTATTGAAAAGGTTCCAGATGACAGCTCATACATACCGTCAGCAGTTCAGAAAGTCCAAGAGGGAGCCAGGAGAGATGTTTGCAGCCTACAGTGTTCGCCTGAAGTCTTACCTTTTGAAGTGGATGTCATTAGCTGGATTTGCTAATGACTATGCAAGTTTGGAAGAATTAGTGGTCGTGGATCAAATGAAGAGGATGATGCCTAAGCCATTGCAAACCTTCTTGCTTGAAAATGGGGCAGAGAAGTTAGACTTGGTAAATACATTAGCGGAAAGGTATGTGCTAGCTCATGGGGATAATGGGGAATTGTCACAACCCAATCCCCGACCACCAGACACCTGGTCTGGAAAGAAGAAGAACCATAAAACAGCTCACACCAAGAAGGAGGATCCTTTCGAGAAAGTTCCTATTAAGAAACCCTCTGGTAAGAGTCCACCTGGATCTCCTAAAAGAAAATGGAGTGAAAAGTGGTGCGCCTATTGCAAATCTCCCACACACAATACGGTTGATTGCCGGCGTAAACAGAAAGACTCTCACTATGCTGCTTGTCTTGTAGAAACCGGGGAAGGGTATCACAAGGAAGTAGAAGGGGGGGGGGGATCTTGGGAACAATGATACAGAAAAACCACCAGTAGTAGAAACGGTACTTGTGAACGGACAACCAGTTGAGTGTCTCTATGACACCGGTCTGCAGTTTGAGGCTGTAATTTCATCACACTTAGTGAGCCCGGAGCAGCTAACCGGGGAATCTATTGAGATTCAAACGGCGACAAAGAGTGCGGTAGCGATGTCTCTTCCAATTGCGAAGGTAGACATCAAATCAAAATATGTTACCGGCACTATACAGGCAGCCGTTCTGCTAGATCCTATCTTCCCAATGATCTTGGGTTGTCGCTACGTCTTTCTAGGGATTCCAACCGAACCCATGTACGTAGGGGCGATGCAAACCAGATCTCAATCGGAGGATGAGCAGACGCCGGCCTTGATCGTGAATCCCTTGCCTGGGGAGTTACGAGCTGCTCAAAGCCAGGACGCTACTTTGCAACCTTGCTTCAATCAGTTGCCCAAAAGTTCTGACCCACCAAGACGGGGTCAGTATTATATGAAGAATCGGTTACTGTACCGGAGAGCCGGAGTGGAGGATCGCCAGCATGGACAGCTGGTAGTTCCTAAGGCTTATCGGGAACAGCTTCTTCATATGGGACACACCATTTCATTCAGTGGACATATGGGTGTCGGGGCAACTCTCCAGCGCATTTCCTGCCATTACTACTGGCCAGGGATGACTGGAGACGTGCGTAGGTACGTCAAGTCGTGCCCAGAGTGCCAGCGTGTGGCACCAAAACACTGGACAGCTCCGGTAGTTCTGGGAGACATGCCCATTATGAACTCTCCTTTCGAGAGAGTTGCCATCGATCTTGTTGGTCCTCTTCCTCGGACTAGGAAGAGGAATAAGTACATTCTCACGATGGTGGATTGCTGTTCCATGTGGGGCGAGGCGATACCGTTGGCCACAATCGACTCTAAGCGAGTGGCTGATGCACTGATGGAGACCTTTACTCGGTTGGGATTTCCCAACCAGATCCTAACGGACAATGGGTCTCAGTTCTGTGGTAAGCTGATGGAAGAAGTCTTTCGTATCTTCCAGACTAACCACATTCATACAAGCCCGTATCACCCTCAGTCTAATGGGCAAGTAGAGAGGTTTAATGGTACCTTGATGACCATGCTTCGGAAGCTGGCTCAAGAGAAACCAGACAGATGGGATGAGTATATCTCAGCCGCCTTGTTCGCCTATCGGGAGGTTCCCCATGGGTCGACCGGGTTGCCACCAGCCACTCTACTATTCGGGAGGCCAATCAAGGGTCCCTTAGAAGCCTTATTGAGATGTTGGACAGAGGAAGAAACTTCCGAAGAAGTTGTATCCTCATATAAATACGTCGAAGAGTTAAAGAAGAAACTCCAGACGGGTTGGGCTTTGGCAGCTCAGAATCTGAGAGCGGCCAGAAAGAGACACGCGGCCTACTACAATAGAAGGACGAAAGATAGGTCTCTTAAAGTGGGGGATCGGGTTCTGTTGTTACTTCCAGTAGGTTCCAATAAACTCGAGATTGGTTGGCAGGGGCCTTTCCCGGTGGAAAGGGTTGTGTCCCGTACCAATTATGCTATCCGGATCAGGGGGAAATCTAAAATCTTCCACATTAACCTCCTCAAAAAATATGATGAACGATCCGATGGTACTTCTCTCCCACTCATGACTATGGCGGTCGCGATGGAAACTGAATCGGGCGAGGACGCGGATAGGGGGTATCCTTTACACCCTGGAGAAACCTGTAGGGATGTACATATAAATCCTGATCTGTCGGCTGAAGAAACAGATCTGGTCATCCGTTTGTTGGAGTCCCATCAGCAGATCCTTACCGATCGGCCAGGGCGGACAGGGTTGGTCGAGTTTGATATGACTCTGACTACCCAAGACCCCGTTCGCCAAAAAATATATCCAGTGCCCTTTTCGAAAGAGAAGGCTCTGGAAGCTGAAATCCAGAAGCTTCTGGACTGATGACATCATCACTCCTTCGACTTCTCCGTATAATGCCGGGGTTGTCTTGTTGAGGAAGCCAAGCGGGGAGCACCGCTTATGTATTGATTACAGGCATTTAAACAGTTGTACGACATTCCAAGTTGAGCCGTTACCAAACACAAATCAACTATTTGCCAGATTAAATAGGGCAAAGTACTTCTCAAAAATCGATTTAAGTCGGGGATATTATCAGATCCCTGTGAAGCCTGAGGTTCGGCCCATGCTCGCTTTCAGTACTCCGAGCGGCCATTACGAATTTAAGGTGATGCCTTTTGGGCTGAGCAATGCGCCCAGTGTGTTCACTCGCATGATGAGAATGTTATTAGACCCTTTAAAGGATCCCTCTGTGGTCTCGTTTATGGATGATATTCTCATCGCGTCTGACAATCTGAGAGATCACCTGAGGTCCTTGGGACAGATCTTCAAAAGGTTAAAAGAGGAAGGGTTAACCGCCCGTCCAGCCAAATGCATGATTGGCTATCAATCCTTGGAATTTCTGGGACATACTATTACCCCAGGGGGACTGGTACCGGAAGAAAAGAATATTGAAAAGGTCCGTCTCGCACCCCGTCCTAGATCCAAAAAAGATGTTAGGTCTTTCTTGTCTCTGTGTGGGTTTTACCAGAAATTTATTCCAAAGTTCAACGAAATTGCGGCGCCGTTAACCGAGACTCTGAAGAAAGGATCGCCAGATCTTATAATCTGGACCCCGAGCTGTGAAGAGGCTTATGGGAGGCTGAAACAGGCGTTGGTGGATAGGCCAGTCCTGCAACTCCCAGATTTGGAGAAAACGTTTGTTCTGAGAACCGACGCGAGTAACATAGGGATTGGGGCAACTCTGTTGCAGGAAGGGCGAGATAATCCTTCGGTGCTGTGTCCGGTGGCATATGCCAGTCGAAAACTGTTACCCGCCGAACGGAATTACTCCACCGTCGAACGGGAATGTCTAGCTCTAGTGTGGGCGGTACAGAAATTTCAACCTTATCTGTATGGAGTACCGTTCAAAGTGCAATCTGACCATCAACCTCTGACGTTCTTGGCAACTTCTAAGAAACTGAACGCGAGGTTAATGAGATGGTCATTGCTCCTACAACCGTATCAGTTCACGGTCGAATACATCCCCGGAAGGGAGATGTGGGAGCAGATTTCCTATCACGGCATCCTATGGTTGAATGTGAGGGTGGGGTCATTCGAACAGAACCACTGACAGTAGAAAGTTCGTAGGGTTCGACTTTCTTAAGAGGGGGCCTATGTAGCGAAACGCCAGTGGTCCATGTCCTTATACATTCTTTTAGTTTTGGTAAACAAGGGGAAACGGCTTTCGGAAACTCTCAGTTCTCTTGTTTGCTCAAATCTCCATGAAAGATGGTTCTTTGGGTTATCTTCATACCACAATCTTTGCATGGAGCGAGTATATAATTGTCTTTCCTTTCGGGTAGTCCCGATGGAGCGCCCTGCGCCAAATGCGCACTGGTGCGGCTTCTGGAGGATTCATGTCCGTTTCTACTGATGGCCATCCACGGCCGAATGTCAAGAGTTCAAGTTAAAGATTGAGACATTTTTAAAAAGGTCTACTACTGGTGGAATAAAAAGGGTCATTCCTTTTTGAAGGTAGGAACAGAGCTGAAGGTCTCAACAGGGCTATACGATGAAATTATGTTGAAGATGAGGCCATGTCAAGTTTTAGGCCATGCCTGGTCTACGGTGGTGATTTATACCCGATAGTGCCACAGCTAGCCCGAAAGAATGACCATCACTCTGTCTAACACCTCGCCAGTCATCTCGATAAGCTAAGATCGAGTCAGTTTGTATTCGGGACTGAACCCACCTAAATATCAGACCCATCCATCCTTGTATGAAGACAGTGAAGGATACCTACTCCATTTCCGCTCATGAACTATTTCCTTTTTGTAAGAACTTTCCCTTAGCATTGTGACCAGGGATCACAGGACATTTTTCCCACGAACATTAACCTGGGTCCACGGAGAACCGTTGTTGGCCAAACGAACCGGGAGGGAGAGCAAGGAGGACTTATCATTTGGTGAGCGATATGTGGACAGAACGGACCTTGACTACAGCTTGGTCTATGATGTAAAGCCTTGATGCTCTGTGCCTGAACTTTATCAGTGTTGTGTCTGTTTAGAACTATCTGTGTTAACTGCCTTAATGTTTTCCTGTGCTGTCCTTTATTGATTTAATAAATCAAGTTTTAGTTTATTCCAACGATCACTGTGTTATATATATGGATCAGCCAGAAGAACATTGCCGGAAATAGGTCCTTAGGTCGAAAGAAAGAGTGACAGTGAGTCCGGGGAAAACGGAGGAGGGTTGGCAGGTAAAGACCTATCCCAGCCAGGGCTATATAGAAGATTATTGAAATATTGTGATAGGGCTATTTGGGACCCTCCACGTAGCTTGTTACAGTAGACGAGGACTTTTGTTTTGGCAGTAAGCTTCCTGTTCTCCCAGACTCTTTTTGCTAACATGTTCATTGTTGTTGCTGCCTTGCCAATCCTGATGTTGATTTCCTGATCGAGGGATAATTTGCTATTTACCTCTGATCCTAGATATGTAAAATGGTCTATTATCTCCAGTTCGGCGTCGTCAATAAAGATTGATGGTACACCATGTGCACCTTGTGACATAATCTGTGTCTTCTTTATGTTAATTATTAAACCAAATTCACAACAAGCATTGGAGAATACGGATAGTAGCTGTTGTAATTCTTCCTCAGAGTGGGTCGTAATCGCAGCATCATCCGCAAAAAGCAACTCTCTGATTAGTACCCTGCTAATTTTGGTCTTGGCCTTCAATCTCTGAGCATTATAGAGGCCACCATCTGAGCATGAGTGAATGTATATACCGTCATCCTGATCACGAAAGGCATATTTCAGTAGAAGTGAAAAGTATATCCCAAAGAGGGTGGGGGCTAGTACACAACCTTGCTTAACTCCACTCTTGATTTCAAACTCTTCTGAAGTTGAGCCATCAAACTTGATTATACCCTTCAAGCCTGTGTGGAACGATTCCATAATGGACAGAAGAGTTGGTGGGCAGCCAATCTTCTTTAGTGCTTTGAACAGACCCTCACGACTGACCAAATCGAATGCCTTTGTGAGGTCGAGGAAGGCAATAAACAGTGGCTGATTTTGTTCCCGGCATTTTTCTTGCATCTGTCGCAATGAGAATATCATATCAATGGTAGACCGGTTCTGACGAAAGCCGCACTGTGATTCGGGGTAGACTTGATCTCCCAGGACTTGAAGTCTGCGCAGGACAATTCTGGCAAATACTTTCCCAACAATACACAGAAGTGAGATACCCTTATAGTTGTTACAGTCGCTCCGATCTCCCTTGTTCTTGTACAGCGTTATGATGTTTGAATCTTTGAAATCCTGTGGGATTTGTCCTTCTCGCCAGCTGAGCTCTATTAGCTGGTGGATCTGTAGAGCGAGTGTGTCTTGCCCACTCCTGATTACCTCTATTGGAATCCCATCTTTACCTGGAGCCTTGCCAGATGCAAGCTCATTTATAGCACACTTAACTTCTGTTATAGTGGGAAGTGTGTCCAGGTGGTCAAGAGTTGGTAGGGCCTCTATGGCGTTGAGGACATCATCCGCTAGCTTGGTCTCACTTGAGTAAAGCTCTAAATAGTGCTCGACCCATCTATCCATCTGCTGTTTCTTATCAGTGATGATTTCTCCAGTCAAGGTTTTCAGCGGTACGCTTCTTTTGATCATTGGACCACAGGCTTTCTTTATCCCTTCATACATGCTTCTGATGTTTCCCTTATCACTTGCGATTTGAATGCACTCACGTAACTTGATCCAATAGTCATTCGCACACTGCCTGGCAGCCTTTTGTACATCCTTCCTCGCTTGCTTCAGCTTACTCAGAGTGTTACGCGTTGGTCTTTCCTTGTTTCTTAAGAGAGCTATCTTCTTTTTATCAATCAAGGGCTTCAGTGTCTGGCTGTTTGCCGCAAACCAGTCCTGCCTCTTATGATCCACAGTGCCGTAAACCCCTACCACTGTTTTATAAATAGTTTCCTTAAGTTTACTCCATTTACCATTTACTATACAATTTTCTGATGTATCATTGAAAGCGTCCTCAAGTTGCTGTTGAAATTCAAAGCACTTTCCAGGATCGTGAGTGTTAATAATATTAATCCTGGGGCTAGACTTGTGTTTAGCTGTGTAGATTCTCTTTGGTCTCAGTCTAACCCTTGCAACAACCAAAGGATGATCTGTATCACAGTCAGCATCAGTGGTAACTTCGAGTTAATGATGTATGGTTCAGATGTCTCCGTGTGAAAATGAAGTCCAGCTGATGCCAATGGCCGGATCTTGGATGTTTCCATGTGACCTTATGCATCTCTTTTATTTAAAAAAAAGGAGTTTGTAATACATAGGTCATTTCTAGTGCAATGCTCCAGCAGCATTTGCCCATTATCATTCATGCTATAACAGAGTATCTCTGATAGGGGATATAGATGCGTGTGTGAGGGGAAGGGGTCTAGTGTTCAGCAATGCACGGGTGAGCACCCCAATGGGAGGTAACTAGGCAATGTCACGCTGTGACGTGAGAATAGTAGACAAGTTAGTTATCAACTATAGCTCTAGCCGACAAGTCGTATGGTTAACATCTGGAGCGAAGGTCATTATAAACTGATTGATAATGTCAACTGTATTGAGCTAATAAAGAGAAACTACTACCATGACTTCGCGTTGCTCTATTCACACCACATCATATTAGTCGCCAGCGCTGTTATAATGCGACCGATGTTGTATTTTCCAAGGCACACTGGCCATGAACTCGAGTCCTTGCCCACACGAGCATTGAAATCACCGAGCATATAAATGTAGTCGGATTTTGGAACTGCCTTGATCGCAGAGTCTAGCTGCTCATAGAACTATCCTTCACATCTTCAGAGGAAGCCAGTGTCGGTGCATATGCAGTGAGAATGGTGGCAAATCCACAAAAGGTTGCCAAGCGCAGTGATAATAATCTTTCATTACCTCCAGCTGTGATATCAATCATTCCCAGTAGCGAATTCTTCACAGCAAAGCCCACACCATGTTGCCTTTTTTCTGCCTGCCCTCTTCCCTTCCAAAAAAAGGTGTAATTGTTTTCCATGAGTGACCCTTCCTCAGCGAGGCGAGTCTCCTGCAGGCCAGCAATATCAATGTTAAGACGATTGAGTTCAGCATCAATCACAACCGTTTTTCTCACATCGTCAATATTTGTCAAGTCAGTGGAAAATCCTGGACACATGGTTCTCACGTTCCAGGTTGCAAGGTTATCACCCTTTAAAACTTAATTATAGTGCTAGAGGACATTTATTGTTCACAACATATAAACAACCACTGGTGAACACCACATTTACTTTATGTACACATCAACAAATTTTTGGACAAACAGTTCAAGGATTAAATCAAGATCTGAAGTAACATACATGAAAGTGTAATAGTCTTATTTGATTTCATGAACAGGCATGGGAATGATTTGCATTATCAAAACACATTTACCCTTTTTTGTCCCATGAAAAAAAAAAAACAATGTTATTACAAACAACACAACAACCACAAATGGTTTCTGCTAACTTGACTTATTTTACCTAGATAAAAGCACAACATTGGTCTAAGTGCAGAAAACCCAAATATATACAACATTTTTTTCTGCCATCATGTACCATTCTCATGTTTAAAAATAATGAGATGGTGTCAAAATACTCATTTTACCATACCCACCATTTGGTTATACCTCATTACCAAATAAAACAATATTTACCTTATAAATCCATGGCATAGAAAAACACACACATAAAAAGCAGTTGGTAATAATAATTAAACTAATTAATTATAGTATTCCTTTAGGCATTGCGGGTGGGTATTCTTCTCCAGTGCGAAGCAGTGAATGTCCATAATTATCCGGGACAGAAATAAAATACTCACAGTCATGTTCTAATGTCCACTGAAGTAGGCTGCTGAATAATTATAATCCCTATTAGGAAGTAAATACACCACATATCCCCTCCATTGGGGCTGAATGCTCGAATCTTCTGTTGCGAATGGTTCGGTGCCAGTATGAAATTGAGGCCTCAGTTTGGTCATACTTCAGGAGTTCCACTTAAGCTCTGCAGAAGGTAATTCCTTTTATCATCAGGTTTGATGAAAAGTCGACGTCCATTCAGCTTCTCGGCTTATAATATCCGAATCTCAATTATGTTCACAAAGATTTTTCACCCGCCTAGTCACCAGTCTATACCCTATTCCACAGTTGCTGGCATTTAGCTGACACGGGACCAGCACAGAGTTCTGATTCAGTATTTCCTTTCAGTGTCGACATACAATGCTGTTTGTCATTTATTTGGTTCATCTGGAAATATTTCCAGGATTTATCTGCTGCATGGAACTGAAGAATATTACTTTCAACACATAACCAGGGTTGCGAGCAATCAGATGCTTCCTTTGGTTGCAGGCGTAAAGGCATTTACTCCGCTAGCTGCTTTCATATGGTCTTTTTAATGGTGTTCAGGTTTTGGATCCTTGAGGTAATCTGGTGTAGTTATGTTTCAGAGGATCTTAAGTTGGTACCTTGGTTGTATTGGCTTATGTGGTTTCAGTGTCTCTTCCCATTTGTTTGAGTTGGTGTTAGTAATCTAGAACTTGGTGTTGAGTGGCTGAAACCTTAAGTTTGAATCGGCTGCTGTGAGACGTTCTTTCGAAGACTTATCCATTGTTGGATATTAACTTGGTAATCCAACCAACAGTTGAAGGTTACTCACTGTTGTTAGTTTTATTAAACTTGTAGTAGGATTGTCCCTTGTAGTAGGATTGATAGTTTCGCTGATTTTGTTGAATGATGAGGCTATAGGTGGTACTTCTCAGAAGTAAAGCAGACGATACATTGTTGTCAGTTACTCTGTTGATCTTCATCTTTGTAGATTGTTAGATCGCGAAGTCCATCCTGGATTTTCCTGCTCAATCACTCAGTCAGTTGTCTTCGAATGTGTCTGTTGCTGGCTATGGCAGCTAATGAGTGTAGCAGCAACCATTGAGGTATTGGTCCAGACTTTGTTTAGCACAGGTTGCCATGTTCACTCTCTCCTGGCTTTTTACCCAGTTTCCAGTTGATAGTGATGCAATGCAATCCCACAAAATCCATCACTCGCTATAGAAAAGGGATGACAAAGAATACAACACGAGCATTAACCTACTGTGATGTGTTAACTTTCACAACACAATTACAAACAAAAAAGGGGAAGGAGATAGGAGTGGGTTTCCAAGTTCCCTGTCAGTCCTTGCTTGTTGTAGAGCCCTTCTGACTCTAAATGTGAGTAAGGTATTTTCTCACTTTATATTATGTTCTGTTGTTACTGGGACTATTAGATGAGTGAAGCCATTCTGTCCATCCAACATGTTGATATTGCCTCTCTCTCTACTTGAAGAGAATAGCCTATACATAATCTATGTTTCCTTTCCTTCACTATAATCAGCATTCCATCCATCCATCATGTGCCATGCGGTAAGCGTGGGCGGTCATGTTCTGCCATCTCACTCGATCATCAGAGTCGTGGATCAGTTCCGTGTTTCTGTCTCGACCATGCCACAAGGCCAAGCCATCCAGATACTTGTTTCTAGGTCTTCCCCTTGGTCTGTTCCCCTCGATCTTACCAGTTGTCACCAAGTTCTCCAAATCATTTCTTCTCATAACATGCCCAAAAAATTGTGACTGTCTACGTCTAATGTCTCTGATCAGTTTACGATCTTCATTTGTTTCTTGAAGGACTTGTTCATTGGTCTTTCTGGCTGTCCATGGTATTCTTTGCATTTTCCTCAGAAACCACATTTCTACAGCCATCAGATGTTTTTCAGCCTGGCTGCTCATTGTCCAAGCTTCACATCCATATAAAAGTACAGGTTCTATGTAGCATCTCAACACTCTTTTTCTCGTTTCAATTGACATCTTTTTATTGGTCAGTATGTTTTTCATCTTGCTAAAGGCTACTTTTGCCATGGCGATCCTTGATCTAATCTCTTCAAGGCATCTCCCATCAGATGTTATTACTGTTCCGAGATAATTGTACCTATTCACTTGTTGAAGAATATTCCCATTTACTTGTATATTACACTGTGGTATTTCGTTCTTCCTAGTGACCAGCATTATAATCAGCATTAGGCCAAGGCTATTCAACATTGACTTCTGGTGTACTGACATACTCAAGGATTCTTACATCAACATCCTCCTGTCCCCAGGGGTAACATTAAAATGTATACTCCCACAGTAAAGAGTAACAATCAGGGCAGAGAAAAATTCTCATAACAGAGAAAACATACATGTACATTTCTCTGATATCAAGTACATGATAATCATACATAATAATTAATCATAATGATGATGATGCAAGGAGCCTATGTTTTTGGATTTCCTCAGGGGTTAATCCATAACTAAAACATACATTGTTTCCCCCCACTGCTTACAGCAGTATAAGGATAGTGACCGCTGTGATATATTTTGCCAATTACTGCTATTATTCGGAGTGTATTTATTAGAATAACTTATGCCGCATGGTCCAGTCTTCTGAATATTGCAATAAATTTATTCACATCAATCTTCGCTTCTGTTTCTGTGAGGTGATGCGGATTGAAGGCACACCCTATCCGAACATTCATTTATATCATGCGTTTGCTTTCTTTTGTTCTTGAATTTATATTCTCAAACATCGCATTTCCCTAGCAATATTTTATGAAATGATTACATGTTCCTCACTCATATTGAGTGGTTACTAATCTTTTGACAAAAGGATTGTACTAAAATTTAGCACCATAGTTCCAAGTTACAGATTAGAATGTGGCAAAGCATTTTATCCCCTGACTAAGAGTAAGGAATATGCATAATCATTTGTATGTCTCCGCATGGATAAAAATTCGTGTGAAAATGTTCTTTAGAGTTCAATCTCTATAGTACATAGATTATTTGCGGATTTCTAAGCATAAATAGTGAGATATAGTTTACAATGCATAGAAGTTTTAACATAGGAATATGAAATTGACAGACACGAGTTCTATACTATGAAGTATGAATGCAGAGTCTGCTCCTACATTGAGAAAATTTCTAGAATGTGTTTCTGACATGAGTTTGAAATTCTACAGTACACCTAATATTTATAGGTTATAAGCATTGCTAATGAGATATAGGTTCACAATGCCTATAAAAGGTTTTAACATAGGGATTTAAAATTGTAAAGCATAGGAAAAATTACAGCGTGGCCCACACATGTGCTCAGTATTAAAAATCAAATCAGACTCTAGTTTACAAGAATTGTTGATTTACCATTCTAACTAATTCTTAATTACACACAATGGTATGTGTACCTTATAAAAATACATGAATACATCTTAATAATGTAGGTTTTAACATACCAATGGCTGCAGAGAATGATGGTTTTTAAGGCAAAAATGCCTTTCCCCACACGGGGAAACTTTTACGCGTACGCTCTTTGTGTTGCACTGACCAAACATGGCTACAAAGAGCCTTTGTTTTACAATCAGTCCCGGTCTTGCCAGGTACGTAAAAGAAAACTAAGGCCAAATTTTAACCTACTGCCAAGTTAATTAGGCTCTGTTTTATAAGATACTTAAACAGTAATTATTAGGGAATTGTATTTTTAAGGGCGTCAATAGACGGAGGTTAGTAGAGACGTTTTTGCATACCACACGTCTCCCCCGTTTGGAAGCTTGTCTTTTAATCAAACGACAGATTTATCCGTCTCTACAATTTCTGTCTATACATTGACGCACCTAGTATCCCTTTTATGTTTTACTATATTTCTTTCCTATGTTAGATAATCTATCAGAGCCACGTCCATTTTCTTATAGTCACGACAACTGGCATAACCTTAAAGGCTTATTTCCCTTTTAGTGAACGAGTGTAGTACCCTCTCCACTGTTGTCAGCTATGGTTTGAAATATGCGTGGTTATCTGATAATTTGCTACTTTCAAGTACTGGATTGTCTGCATCAAACCGACTTTTTGAAGCAATTCAAATATCATCCTTAAGCTTTCAATAGCCAGATGATACTCTTCATATGATATCATTTGCTGAATTTCTTTTCCCAATATATTTAGTCTGGCGTTAGGAACTGGAGAAAGTCACTGAGTACTCCTACATGGGTTATTAAGAAATCTAACATCTGCATTTTGCTGACTCTGGTTTTGTGCGTCCACTCCCATCAGATTCTTTTCCCAGCAGAAAGTCTCTTCTCTCCTTGTAGTTCCCTATGGTCTACGTATGTAACCACTGCTAACGTAAGTATGACTAGTTGGGATATATAACAGCTTGATTTCTGTCTCATTAGATTATCAATCTTGAGGTTCAGTTAAAACAACGGTTAATTCTGCGTCTACTGATAGCATATTAAACTCGCCCCTCTCCCTGGTAAGTTAGACGTTAGTTTTAACTATAGATCTGATATTTAAAGGAAGCTTAAGATGGTTCCCTGGTTGTATTTTTCATCCAACACATATTGTGTTGGGTTATTAGTCGAGTTATGGGATTTTCCCGATCGGTTTTAAGAACCATCGGTTAGAGTTGCGTCCCTTTCTCTTGCGGGTTTACCCGGAGAATCTCGTCTAACATGTAAACAAAGGTCCCACTTTTCTAGATTTCCGTTCTGAACCGGATTTTACGGGGAAAATGAATCTGTCAAACAGGTAATTCTTAGCTTACCCTCTCTGCTTTTCCTTCTAATCGAGATCTATTTTACGCTAGAATCCTTATTAGTAATTCTAACCTGATGTGTTTGAGTTTTACTCTGTATTAGTTGCTTTGGTGTTGAATTACGAGCAATTTTGCGTCGCTTGGCGTAAATTGATCGTCGTCTGCCTCCCTCTAGGTTTTAGACTATTTTCAGCTTAGCAACATACATTGTTATGTAGATTCAGACGTGCTGTCTCCTCTAATATATATAATCAGTTCAGTGAGAAGTTAAAAGCCCCCTTTTCGGTTCCTGTTTATAGTCTTCCATACAATCAAGTTGTTGGTTCACTTTCAGTTATGAATGTGGATTACTAGTCCATGTAAAATTATTGTTACATATGTATATCCCTCATATACTTGCGTTTCCTGAGTTGTTTCCTCAAGATAACAGGTAAGATACTCTTAAATTTTCTCTCCAGTTTTGTTTTCATCCGTTTAATACGTGGAAACTCTGGATTTGTTTGAGATTGACAACGGTCTATTCCCTGAACGTGTTATATTAATTTTACTAGCTGGCTTCCTGATTGAAATTCCTAATCTAGTAAACATCAAGCAATTCTTCAGCTATATGCTCCAATTTGCTTGGCTATTACACAGCTATATTCCATTCTTCTAGCCTGGGTTAGTTGTATAAGTCTTAGGCGTCCTCTCTCTTCACCGTCAAAAGGTTCGTCCTATTTATAAACATCATCTATTTCAAGAGTTGTTTATTTTATGGTTGCTTCGATTGATTAGTTTCAGTTATTGAAGCTCATCTCTGTCAGTCTGGATCTGCTTTCACATAGTTAATGCTGGCATATCATTCAAATCAGAAATGAGATGTAGAAATCTGTTTCGTGTTGCGATTGATTTCTGATTCAACTTTCTATTAGTAGGCTTCGAGCATTATCTAGAATTTGGTTACTCGATTATATTAAAGCAAATACAATTGAGTCGTGCGCCTCTTTTGTACTACTTATTTTGCCCTTTTTAATTCTTCCCTTATGAGAAGATTAATGTTAGTTAGGCAATTTATGGAAAAAACTTTACGTTAAGCCAATCGCTAACTAAAAAACTGTTTCACTCCTCTTTTTGATGAGGGCTTCTCATAGTGAACATTTCACTTAATGAGGTTAAACTGTAAATTTCAAAGCTAAGGAGCCAATTTCTGAAATGTTTAGTCTCTTAATAGAGATTAGCACAGATTTTTTCCGGCATCTCCGTAAGTTCATTTGAAATTCCAATTTCTTAAGTTAATTCTTTATTTATACCTTTTACATACCTATAAAGTCTGTTTCCGCTACCATTAACTCTTTCGCTACCGCGAGCCCATCTGGTGACACAGTGGATCCGCGGTGATGGCAATTGGTACTTTTATTGCCACAAAATGATCAGTGGTTTATTTGATTCATTTCTGCTCCATTTCGGAATTTTAAGTTACAGTAAACCGAAAAGTCGCACAGCAGAAATATAGCTACGTCATGGTTGAGTCGTCAAACATTAGTTAACATTGCATTTTTGTGTATTTTCAGTTGTAAAGTTGTTTATTTTGGTTTTTCACAATGGAAACGCCTACCAGTTTGCGTCCACGTAGTATGACTTGAGATCAAGCTAGATTATTGTGTATAACTGTTTTAAACAATAATGACTCCGATATCAGTGAATATTTAGAAAGAAGTTTTAGTTGTGTCTAAAGTTTTAGCACGTGGTGATAAAGAAAGGCCAGTGAATTTTCGTCAACAGCTGAGTGTCTGACAACGAAACACGAATGGCTGAAGTTTACGTCTGTCATTATTGCTATGGGACTTGATCCAAGACCATGTATCAAAGACTACTGGTGTACAAGTGCACATTTATATACTCCTTGGTATGCCACTGCCACTACGTTTCCCAGTAATCGATTAGAATATATTTATCACACCATGTTTCACGTATGTGAACCAGAGAAAAAAAAATAATTGATCCTCTTGTTGACATGATTCTGAAGAAATTCCAGGAAGCATTTTACCCATTTGAAAATGTGTCCATTGATGAAATGATTATTTGGTGGAAGGGCTAAAAAAAAGAAGCCAAAAAACCATGCATTGTAGTCTCTACCAAGTCTGTAGTTAGAACTGTTGAGAGCGGATTGCGAAAACCGCAAAGCAAGCTGAAGATGATCTCCATGATAGGAAAACCATTAAGTGGTGGAAGAAGATCTACTACTGGATCTTTGAAATTGCACACATCAATGCTCACATCCTACATTCCATATGGCAAACAGAGAAAGGAGGAAAAAATTATTGTCATTGAAGGATTTCAAGTAAAGGAAAGTGAACCAGTTCAGAGTATTCCTGAAAGTTTGACACTCTGCCTGCCGAAGAATTTCAGTCTGCTGCAGGAAATTATGTCGAAAGAGTTACATGAGCCAAGAATTTAATAGAATTTGTCGGTGTCAATAGAGACTGTTTTTTGCAGCACTCGAACTAAACGACACATATCATCTTTTGTTTGCTCCGGCTGCACTAATAGACCACACTTGTGCGCCAAAGTTTGCTTTGCAGCCTATCACAAATAGACTGCCACATATAGTAAATAAAAACAAACAAACATGACAATTAAATGTAAATCTGCCAAGTGTTTTCCTAATTTTTGTCTGAAAAAAGGAAAATACATGATTCAGAATCTGCGGCAAAACTTCTTTTCGGATGATTGATTGAGAGCAATTGTATTTATAGTTTAGAAAAGTGTTGTTTGTTCAGTAAATTCAACAGGATTAGCAGTGATCAGGATATTAGATAACAACGCCCCCTTGGTAAGTGCAATGTTTACATTATTTTTACCTCCTTTTGTCCAATTATTTTACAAATGATATTATTATTTTTATTATATTTACAACCTAAAGCAAAAATTCGCCTACCAACATATTCTTTGTGCAATCCCCTTTATTTTGATATATAATACAACATTTCTGCTACAATTTTAACCATTTTCATAACATTATTGTGACATACACCAACTTCCAGATTTCGGCCATAAGTGTTTTTCATTTTTGTGAAAAAGACATGGTTCAGAATATGCGCGAAAACATTTGGGTGATTTTAATGAGCAATACTGTTTATATTCTTGAAGACAAGTGGTGTTTGTTTGATTATTCAGTAAATTAAACATGATTAGCAGTATAGGAGTGTAGAAAACACAATATAAGTGCAATGTTTACATTATTTTTACCTCTTTTTGTCCAATTATGTTACAAATTATATTATTATTTATTATATTTACAACCTAAAGCAAAAATTCTCCTGTCAGCATATTCCTTGTGCAATCCCTTTTATTTTGATAAATAATGCAACATTTCTGCTATAGTTTTAACCATTTTCATAACATTATTGTGACAGACCCCACCTTCAAGATTTCAGCCATTATTTTTTGTCATTTTTTGTGAAAAATACATGGTTCAGAATATGCACCATAACTTCATTTTGGGTTATGTAATGAGCAATACTGTTTATATTCTTGAAGACAAGTGGTGTTTGTTTGATTATTCAGAAAATTAAACATGATTAGCAGTATAGGAGTGTAGAAAACACCTTATAAGTATAAATAATTTTTACCTCTTTAATTTCAGTTGTTATTATTAAACCTCTCACTATTGTCATAATATTTGTAACATATCAATTAATTATTAACACTGTCATGTTCCTTGTGCAATCCTCTTTAATTTGATATGTACCATTTTAACCATTTTAAAAGCATTATTGTAACACTCCCCTAGTTCCAATTTTCTGCCATAAATTTCTGTTTGGTCACAGCCCAGTTTTTGTTTGGTAGTGAAAGAGTTAATAATGGAATCGGGGCGGATAATTTAAAGAAATACCTTATATTCTTTTGGGTCATTAAGTGAGTTGATCAGGTTCAATTAAATCACCAGATGAATATTTTGTTGACCCTTATTATTATCATATGGGCCATTTAACTACTCACATTACCGGTGGGATAGAATAAGTTTCTGTATGGCTTTTCTTCCTAAGTATCCATCAGTTATTCACTTTCCTTTACTACCGGTGTTGTAGAACATGTTATGTTATATGAAAGAGGATTAAATTAGGGTGCCCCTAAACACTGCAAATTCTTACAATATTCCTTCCCTTCCATTAACCATGTCTACATTTTTGCAAGTGGTGGTTTTGGCCTTGCCATCAGTCCATTTTATTTAGTTACTGCTATTTTCCCCTGGTTTAAATTCATCTCCCAGGTATTATTTACTACTCCAATGAATCATAATTTTGAATAACGAAGACACAAACAATAGATTGCACGATTTATTGCCTGGCATATTTCGCTGCATCTCGTCAGGTACATACTGCAGAAATCACACAACTTACGTGAAATTAACTAGATAAATCCTTCAAGTTGAAATATACACAATTTCGCACAGTAATGTCGATTGTCTACCACGGTAATTTTAAGCTGACTAACATGTCTTTCTGTTTGCACAATTCTGGCTTGCGTTGATAGATCATAATTGCTTCTGCAAATTTTAACAAGCGAGTATTTTGTGTTCTAAACAACACGCGAAATGCAGTGTCTCTGGACACAACATGGCCACTGGCGACCATGTGCCTGCCGATTGAAGATGCCGGGAGCTTCCGGTGTGTCGGCTCCTCGCGGCTAGCATCTCCTCATAAGTGACATTACTGTGCGAATTTGTGTATATTTCAACTTGAAGGATTTATCTAGTTAATTTCACGTAAGTTGTGTGATTTCTGCAGTATGTACCTGACGAGATGCAGCGAAATATGCCAGGCAATAAATCGTGCAATCTATTGTTTGTGTCTTCGTTATTCAAATTCACTACGGGAAAACATTGTTTTGAATCATCATTTGTTGATTAAATTTTTCCCTTAAAGAAATTTTCCGGATATTTAACTTATCTGTCCTAGTTATCTATACAATTGTCTATCACTCTCTGCTGCCTTGGTAATTTTTCAATATTACATGAATTATACAAGCAGATCATTCACATGAAACTATCTCTTTAACACCTGAAATCGGGTGTTTTCAATTGGCTTTGCTAAAGAGACAGCGAAAAAAGGAGGAAGCGGAATTTGCAGAACACATCCAAACGAAACTCAACGATACATTCCATAGCGGCAGGAGAAACACGCACTAGCTTTAGAGCATACATAACGACCCCTCTAACAACTGTCTTTCTTTAATGTTGCATATTCTTTACAGGATGTTGCGATCAACTCCAATTTGTTTTTCCAGGCAATTTTACGTTCGAAGATTGAGCACAAACCACTACTGGCAACGCCGATCGTATTCCGGTACGAACTTTGGGCCTGACGAGCTCAAACGAGAGCGAAACTTGAATCTAATGCTTACAATCTGCCATGGGCAAGGCCCAAGGTTCCTACCGGAATACCATCGGCGTTGCCAGCAGTGGGTTGTGCTCAATCTTTAAACCTCAAATCCCGAAACAACCAAATAAATCAATTTGATTATTGCTCGCTGGACTTTAGGCGCCTGGTGTGCCGTGCCAGATCGAGAAGACCTGATTATTCGGCACGCCAGTGATCCAGAGTTCGGTCCCGGGTCCAGCCATGACCCGTACGTACTAGTGACGAGCTCAAACGAAAGAGAAACTCGAGTCTAGTGCTTGCAATCTGACGTGGACATGGTCCAAGGTTCGTACCGGAATACGATCAACGTTGCCAGTAGTGGATTGTGCTTAATCTTCAAATCTCGAATCCCGAAACAACCAAATAAATCAATTTTTAGGTCAGTAGTTCACTAAAACTATAGTTTTCTGAACGAGAAACGAACGATTACGAATCCACTATCCAGCCATCGGCGCACCTTGACCTCTTCTCACATCTGTATAGACACCTGATTGTCAAGTAGAACAATAAAAAAAAAAAAACAACCCTGCAGTATTCACAGAAAAAACAACAACTGATGGCTGTGGAAATGTGGGTTCTGAGGAAAATGCAAAGATTACCATAGGTAGACAGAAAAACCAATGACCAAGTCCTACAAGAAACAAGTGAAGATCGTAAACTGATTAGAGAAATTATAGTTACGTAGACAGTCAAATTGTTTTTCTTCACATTATGAGAAGAAATAAATTGGAGAACTTGGTGACCAATGGTAAGATTGAAGGGAAAAGAACAAGAGGAGGGCAGAGAAGTAAATACCTGGATGGCTTGACCACGTGGTATGGTCGAGACAAGAACACTGAGCTGATCCTCGACTCTGGTGATCATATAATTAGATTGCTACTGGAACTATTAGTGTTGGAACTCTTCGCTGGCTGCTGAAGATGGGGACGGAGTGCTTATGGGAATGTCCCGAATGCTATGATGTCGGTTCCTAAATCAATCAATCAATCAATCAATCAATCAATCAATCAATCAATCAATCAATCTGATGATCAAGTGAAATGGCAGGACATGACCGCCCACGCTTATCGGCATGGCACATGATGGATGGATACAACAGAACTAGTCCTGCAGCGGATACCAGCCCACTGCAGTATCCAGCTATTAATAGAATGAAATGAAAATGAGGCAAGTGAAATACTTCGACCACGTTAAAAGACATAACACTCTTATAAAAACCATACTGGAGGGTAAGGTTGAGGGCAAGCGAGCAAGAGATAAACAACGATACAAGTAGGAAGATGACATCAAGAAATGGACAAACAGCAATCTGACACTGTGCAATCAAGGCGAGAGACAGTGCTGGAGATCCATAGCAGCCAACTTTCTTTTTGGACGGCGCCTGATTGATTGATTTGTATCCCAGCAATTGAAACGCAGAAGACTTAGCAAAGACTGAAGGAAACAATGTATTCAATGTCAAAATTGAATGTGTAAATAGCTACAACTTTTCATGTCTTATCATCGCTAGATCAAGACATCTTGTCAACAAAGAATCAAAATGTAAGAATTTGCATATCTAAAAGTGTTTTCAGAAGATTGGATGGTATATTCATATTTTAAAAATTAATTAAATGTAAGTCAGCGCACACATTTTTATGTTACAAAAGTAAGCCTTGGGTTCTATGAGGAGAAAAACAACAACAAACAAACGCGCGCGACCAATGTAATTAAAAGAGAAAAACAACAGATGGGCCACTCGAGAGTCAGATATGAATCTAACACGATTTCACCATAAATATTGATACTAAACATGCCTTGTGTGAGATCGAGGCTTGTGCAAGACTTATTAATAACGCAGTCTAATCTCTCTTTGTTACATACGATTTGTGTTTGCTTTCTGACTGCGAAAATGTGCGCCAAACTTCCGACTGTATTCATTATATGTTTGGCTGGAATTTACGGTAAGTAAAAACACGAAAGGTTGCTCTGTTCCACTACTACATGCGAAGCAGTGTAAACTATCGTTAACAGTAAACCGCGGATCCTAAATAAGATTTTACAATCAACCCCAGCATTTGGTGACTACTAGACAATTTTACTTTAGTATTTTCATTGAGCCGGTCTCCCTGGCCTAGAGTTAGCGACTTTCTCCGTAATCCCGTATATCCACGTGAGGAACGTAACTTGCGCGAGAATCGGTAGAGGTTCTCGCCGCGTTGGTGGCATACCGTATGTGAGCCAGCCGATCAGAAAGCAATGGCAAACTACTGAACGTAATCTTGACAAGAAATCAACAATCAGCAGAAAGATGCTGATGTTGACAGCGATGTCATGTAAAGGATATGCGGAAAAAAAATTCATTGAATGTAAGAAACTGAGTGCTGAAATGCTATATAGAATCAGTTTTGCTGTATGGCAGCAAATCTTGGAACGTAAATGAACACATTAGGAAGAACATGGAAACAACAGAAATGTGGTTCCTGAGACGAATGTTGCGAATTCATTGGACTGCCACAGTAACTAACAACGATTGCCTGAAAGAGGATAAGGAAATTAAAACATTATACACAACAATAAGAAATTGACAAACAGCTTTCATTGGTCATATTATGAGAAGAGAGGCACTGGAGAACATCGTGACGACTGGAGAGATCAGGAGGAAGAGAGACATAGACAGACCAAGAGAAATGATGCTGGATAGATTGGGTCAGTGGCATGGAGGAATATTATCAGTAGAGTTGATCCAGAACACCAAAGACCGAGATCTATTTAGAGCCATGAACGCCTACGCCAGCTGGCACGGCATTTGATGATAATGAGTTTGTCATTGCTTTCTGAAAGGCTAATATCTCATGCCAACGCAGAGCGATCTGCTTCCAAATCGCCCGCAGCTGATTTTAAACACTCGACTCGGTGTATTCCGCTATCACATAAGCCGCAGACACTGGTATAAACTATGTAACCAGGTAATATTATGGATATTACATCATTGTTGAGCTTGACTCGAGTCCGACTTGTGAGGACACATGAAGGGTGTAGCATAGGTGGGAGCGCAAGCGCAGTTGAAATACCACTACTTTTATCGTTTCTTTTACTTATTGAGTCTCGAGGAGATTTGTTCGCAACAGACGAGCAATATCTCCGGCGGGCCGATTCTCGATGGTAGCGGGATCATCACAATGTCAGGCGGGGAGTCTGACGGTAGTACACGCTTTTATAGGTCCAGACACTTACGATGACAGATGTACACGCTCATAACAGTCCAGACACGGTATAAGGCACTCAGCTAAGGGATATGGCTGAACTTCTCTAAGTCAAGTCCCTCGGATGTGAGGGCTAGGCCGCTACTCACCTCCTGCTCTTGGAGGTGTGATGCTGAGCCGCTAGAATCTGCAGCCTGCCTTGTTCCAAACGTAGTGGTTGTCCTTTCCTCTGGAGAAAACAAGGCAAGGCCGAGAGAGGGATCATGCTGCACGGGAAACACATGTTCTCTGATTTAATGCCCAGGTTATGTGCTTTGGAACTCTAGCTTTGTTCCAATTCACACACTTTCGACTGCAAAGACCGCAAGGTGCCACTCACTCGCACAATCGTTGAATATAAACCAACGTATTCTCAACGTATTATTAGTGAATTGAAACATAGAAGCCATAAACAAAATATTGCATGATTTCTTGCCAGGCATAATTCACTGCATCTCGTCAAGTACCTATTGTAGCGTTTATATTTCATATGAAGTGAATAAATGAATAATACTTTGGCTGAAATACTAAATACATATTGTTCGAATGTGGAGTGCGTTATCACCACGGAAGCATTATCGATGAGGTGATTTCAGCCATTGTAATGTAAAATCCTTGAATAAATTTACCGACCTAGACTGGAACTGAAAGTAAGTTAGGTAAACACCATTGTACATGTCTTAAGGCGTGTTGGGCATAAACTGATGGACCCGTACATTTTATATAACACTCGGACTCGGTTGGTGATGTAGTCAGTTTCATGCCCGTCTCTTTTAGCTCTTAAGTCATTTCCTGGTACCCGTATTAGGTGGGTCTGCTTGGGAATTCAGGTCAAGTTTAAATATCCGCCCTATGCAATAATTTCTCTCAAAAGAAATGTCAATTCTACGTATTTGAGCTTTGATCTCAATGTCGCTAAGTGAGTTGAGTTGAGTTAAGAACCGACATCACTGCACTCAGGACATTCCCATACGTGCTCCGTCCCCTCGTTCACTTTGAACCCAAGCATAACCCATACACGCGCTACTATCTCTGGTAGTTGTTATTGCTGGGGAGTGCACTGGACTGATGTTTTTGTGTGGATTAGCTTTTCCTATCACCAGTGTACCTCGCCACCAGACGAACCCACTCCGATTTCTGAGGTACTTGTAATTTACGTCCTCAAAATTAAGGACAAGAAGTCAACATTTTTAGTCCAGCTGACTGGTATAGAGGGTGAAACCCCTACCTTGGTATCACGTCAGAAGTTAAAGAGCGGTCGCTATTACCAATTCGGCCACAAGTGAATTTGTTTATTTGCTTAAACAATGCAATTAAACATTTTCATTAATTATAATAACGTAGTCTTCAACCGGCTTTGTGGCAAATGCGTTGGTTTCCATATAAACGTGTGAGTGCGTGTCGTCCAGAAAGCAATGGCAAACTTCCGAACGTAAACTTGTCAAAAATTCACAAAACATAAAAACCCTGGGATTGGCTGTCACGTCCTGTAAAGGATATGCAACTAACTTAAGTTTTCATTACCAGAAACAATAACGCAGAACTTATCGAGAGAACTAACCAGATTCCAGAGAATTAAGCGTTGCAAAAACGATGCTGACTCCGAAAAGGAGACACGTTGAGAAAAGCTGTTAACAGTATACCCAGAAAGTCCTTTCTATGTAACCCTCAAGACAAAAGGGAAAAAAAAGAAAAAGGAGAGGAATTTGAAATGCACACAGGGAAGAGAATTCGAGACAGAAAAATAATTTGAGGACACAAGAAGCAACTGCAGGAGATGGCAAAAGATACGAGGGCCGAGCGTAAGTTAGTTGAGGAGCTATGTTACTATATTCCATTCGGAGATCAAAACAGAAGAGGAAGACATAGTTTTAATTATGTCTATTGTTACGGTAATAACGTTTATACTAAATGTTTCCATAATTTGTAGCCCAGCATGTCCGTGGTGAATGTCCGCGGTGTACGGATCCGTACAACCCAGCTTCGTGTACAGGAAGACAAAACTGCCAAGCCGTAAGTATCAGTTGAACATCACTAAATGTTTGAACGTATTCTCCTCCAAGCAACACATCATGTATGTTCAGCTATTGTATGTGTGTATTAAATAAGCAAGCTGTGTTATTATATATTTGACTTTTAGTCTGAACATACTAACAGATCTGGCTAGATTGAGCACAGTGTATTAAAAAATAATACAAACATCATTGTCTCGTTAAATGCTCAGTGTGTTGGAAAGATTTACTGGACCACAGTTACAAGTGTCCGGTCTCCCTGGTTGAGGCGTTAGTAGCTTTCTCCGTAACCCCGAATACAATCGTGGTTGACGTGAGCGCACGAAAATTGGAAGCGGTTCGAGTCGCACCAGTGACTTATGAGAGTATGGAGCCGGTCGCTCAGAAAGTCGTGGCGTGCTGATGAGCGTAATCTAGCCTAGGAATCAACATACAGCTGAAAGATGCTGATGTTGACCGCAATATCCTGAAACAGGATGGAAACGCGGGGGAAAAAAAAGTTACAAGTGACACAATGGACATTGCGAATAGAGCCTTCATTAGCACATAATGAATAAACATACACTGACACAATTACATAAAAATATACTAACGTTGATACAAAACGGTCGTAATTAAAGTCAAAACTATAAAGAAGATACGGAAAACAAAAAGTGTGACCCACAAAAACCACGGATCTCAACCCTAACCACGGCTGAAAGAAGCAGGTTGAACGAGACCGAATTTGGAATTTTCGTTAACGAATCAAGTCAAGTCAAAACTTATCAATTGAGAGACAGGGTCACGATGAGCAATGCTATTGGCGAAACTGCAGAAACTCTTAAAAATTAAAACAAAATAAACGAAAACGAGAAGCAGAAGTATCAAGCTTTACAAGAACACTTTCACAAGCGACAAAATGAACGTTGCGGCTGGAGCCTTCGTCAGCACACAAACAATCATACTCCGATATCTTGAACATTCATCAGAGTATCCGGCCTCGTTTGTGTAACATTCAGACATTGTCTCTTTGTCTTCCTCTTGCCCCTTTCCCACCAAAAGTTTGCCAGTTGTAATTACATTTTCATATTTGATTTCTCCATTACATACCCAATACATCTTGTCTGTCTGATTGTCTGTCATTGACACAAATACATCTTCTTCTTCTTCTTCTTCTTCTTCTTCTTCTTCTTCTTCTTCTTCTTCTTCTTCTTCTTCTTCTTCTTCTTCTTCTTCTTCTTCTTCTTCTTCTTCTTCTTCTTCTTCTTCTTCTTCTTCTTCTTCTTCTTCTTCTTCTTCTTCTTCTTCTTCTTCTTCTTCAGCGTTCCGAGCCATTGAGGTTCTTTGCTGCAGATACAATCTGTCCCAATTCGTCTCTCTGGTGGACCTTCTCTTGCCAGTCGTTGATTCCAAGTGCTTGTAGGTCTGTATATGTATTATCTCTGCACCGTCTTCTTGGTCTACCTCGGGGTCTACGGTCATTTATTTCCTGAGTGTAAGCGAGTTTTGTTTCCCTATTATCTTCCATTCTTTCTATATGCCCCAGCCATTGTAGTCTATTAGCCTTCATGATACCAGTGATTAGCGGGGACTTAAACAGATCATAAATGTCTTTGTTACTTCTTCTTTTCCACTCTCCACTTTATGTATCCCTAATGGGTCCAAAGATGCGTCTTAAAATTTTGTTCTCAAAGGTTTGTAACAAGGCTTCGGCTCCTTTCGTTGTACTCCAGGTTTCAGAGCCATACAGCACAACTGGTCTGATCAGTGTTTTGTATATTGTGATTTTGGTGATACGAGATAGCGCATTTGATTTTAGTAGATGTTCTAGTGCATAGTATATCTTATTTCCAGAGTTGATTCTGGTTTGTATTTCTTCCCTTATGATGTTGGAGCAGTTGAAGATTGTACCCAGGTATTTGTATGTTTCCGTTCTTTTATTGGTCATATTATCTATTTGTATGTGGCCAGAGTTTCTAGCCATTCCGTCTCTTGAAATTACCTTATATTCTGTCTTATCTTGGTTGATAACCAGCCCCATCTGTTGGGCTTTTTCCTTTAAGTGAGTCAATATTTCCAATGTCTTTTGTTCAATTTGCCTTATAATATCTATATCATCTGCATAACCAAGCAGCTTGGATGTTCCTCCAATATCACATTCATCCTTTACCTTCCTTACAACTTTCTCTAGAGCCAGATTGAAGAGTAGTGGCGATAGTGCATTATCCTGTTTCAAGCCAGATGTTATTTGGAAAGGGTCTGATTTCCTGCCTTTATATGTTACTATATTATAAGTATCTTCCATGCATAGTCTGGTCATGTTGATTAACTTCCTTGGTATTCCAAATTCCTGCATAGCATTCCATAGACTATTCTTATGGACACTATCATAAGCCTTTTTAAAATCCACAAAAATGTTATGGAGATCTCTTTTATATTCCCAATGTTTCTCGGCTATTTTTTTTCGGCTATATTATCATATCTGATCTATTGTTGATCTGTTTTGTCTAAAACCCGCCTGGTAGTCACCTAATAATATGTCTTCTGAATATGGTTTTAGTCTATTTAGTAATACTATTGCGGATAGTATCTTATAGCTTGTGGACAGTAGTGATATTCCTCTATAATTTCCACACTGGAACTTGTCTCCTTTCTTAAAGATAGGTATCAATAATGACTCTTTCCAGTCATGGGGTAATTCTTCTGTCCTCCAGATTTTTATTATTAGTTCGTATAGCTTTAGATGTAATGTATAACCACCTGCCTTTATAAATTCAGCAGCAATTCCATCAGTCCCAGTTGCCTTATTGTTTTTAAGTCGTGTGATTACATATAGGATTTCTTCAAATGTAGGTTCTTCAATTTGTGGTTCGCATGTTAGAACCTCTTCTTGTGGGAAAATGTTACTTGGAGCTTCACAATTTAGTAATTCAATAAAATATTCTTTCCATGTGTTGCACATTTCCTCATTGGTATTTATCATATTCCCATTTTTGTCTTTTAAACCATATGTGTTTTGTTGGTGCCCTCGTTTCATTGACTTCAGTTCTTTAAAAAATTTTCTGGATTCATTTTTCTGGTGATTAGTTTCCATATCTTTGATTATATTACTCATATATTCTCGCTTCTGCTGTCGGACTATTTTTGTAGCCTCTTTACATTCATTTCTATAATGCTCTTCCTTTTGGATGTTGTTGATGTCATTTAACCATAAATGTCTGACATTCTTTTTCCTAATGACTGCTTCTTCACATTTTTGATTGAACCATCTGTTCTTTCTATGCGTGGTTAACACACCGAGACATTCTTCTGCGGTAGATTAAATTGTATTCTTGATGTTCAACCAAGTTTGGTCAACGCTTTCCTCGAAAGGGTTTTGCAGAGTTTCAAGTTTACATTTTATTTCATCTGTAAATTTCTCTTTGACTGTAATTTCTTGTAGTTTTTCTCTGTTATATGTTGGGTGTAATCTTTGTAATTTAGTATAGAAAGCTCTCTTAAGTTTTATTTTAAATTTTGCTCCAACGAGGAAGTGGTCACTGTGGCACTCAGCTCCTCTATAACTTCTAACTTGCTGTATGTTTGATGCATTTCTGTTGTTAATTAAAATGTGATCTATTTGATTATAGGTTCTCTTGTCACATGATTTCCAAGTTTGTTTGTGTATATCCTTTCTTTGTAGTCTGGTACTGCTAATTTGCAGTCCTTTGGCTTCTGCCATGTTGATGACTCTCCATCCATTATCATTTGAAGCTGTATGAAGGCTTTACATACCGGCCACTTTTTTTATTAGTTTGCTCTCTACCTATTTTTGCATTGAAGTCTCCCAGCACAATCAGGATGTCCTGTTTGGAGGTTTCTTCTATGACATCTTCCAGATCATTATAAAAGTCTTCTTTAATATCATCTTCTTTCTCTTCAGTAGGTGCATGTACATTAATCATCGCTATATTTTTCCATTTACCTTTTATTCGTAATTTACTAATCCTGTCATTAACAGCTTTAAAGTTTAAAACGTTCCCCCATAACTCTTTTTTGATGACAAATCCTGTTCCTAATTCATGTTTATTTTGGGTGTTTCCTCCATATATTATAATCATTACATTTTGCTCTAAAGTACCCTCTCCTGGCCACCTTATTTCTTGAATTGCTGTTATATCCATTTGATATTCAACCAGCTCCCGGGTTAGTTCTTTGGCCGCTCCAGCTCGATATAGTGTCCGTACATTCCATGTTCCAAATCTCAAAAGTCCTTTAACGTTCCAAGGTCGTTGTCCAGATAAGTCAGTCCGAATTCGAGGCTTATGTATCTGTTTCGTAACAAAAATGGTTTTTACAAAGGTGGGGATGTTAACCCCACGCTTCAACCCCCAACCTGGAGGACCAGGGTGTTTCTCTTTGTCTGTTCTCTACCCTTTGACCTGTCCGGCTTGGGAGGCCCTGCTGGTAGCTACGCTACCGCCGGCATAGCTCTAAGGGTCATTGAGAAACTCAAGCTCCCCCACCACGACAAGGTGGAAACATAAAAATAATAAACATCGTCTTTATAATATTTTTGGTCGTTGTTTGTTTACGTTAATTATGATTGTTTGATTTTAACGATTATATATTGTTTTAGTTGTATCACTGCCTTGTTAGTAACATACTCATGCTTTTTTAATTGTAGCTATTGACCCACTGCGGTATGTTTTGCGAAATCTCGGGCAGAAGGAGTTAAGGGGACTGAGAGAGGATGAGAGAGAGAAAGTTAATTTAGCTGCATTTCTTTTTCAGGACGTTGCAGTCAAACCCAACGGTTGTTTTTAATACCTAGGCAACTTTATGTTTAGTAGTTTGCCATTGCTGTCTGAACAATCGGAACTCAAACAAATGTATACAAATTGGCACAAGAAGGTCTGCTTCCAAATCGCCCGCAGCTGTATTTCGAACACTGTTTATGGTATTGCGAATCGCTTCTCGTACGTAACGTGACGTTGCGCAAGAATTGGAAGCAGTTCTCTCCGCGTCGGTAACTTAGTTAGTCGCGGCTCCAACTTCACGGCAACGGGTCGTCCCCATATTACTCCGTTCCTGTGCCAGTGAATATCACACGAAATGCTCCTCACTGCCCTATGTGAACAATGGAATAGACAGGAGTGTCTGCAAGCCAACAACCCGCACAGGTACACTGTGCATAATGCCGCCGCCAGAATGCCAACACAAAAGTCCTCCACGAAAAATACAGTTCATCGTCGATGGAAACGGCAGTCACCAGAACGACTTCATTAACCCGGGTTTTATCCCATATGGCTCGGTCTCTTTCCGCAGGGCGACCCATCAAAAGCGCAGCACAAAGCACGAACTTCGTAGCTACAGCGACGACTACCAGGAGTCCCCTGAAAAAAGCACTCGTGAACCGAAAAGGCAAACCAGTCAATCCAGCAACAACCGGTCGTCATCGATCCGAACATGCAGGTCACGCTAAAAACAACCGCGGACAGATGCAAAAGCATTCCACGCGAAATTCAAAGCTCACAGTGTCTCGCCACGCACTCACTCAGTAGCAGGGTGACGGAACCATAGTGTCCATAGTTGCCTCTTACGACATGCATGGTAGGCAACAGTGTTACTATTCTTTGCTCCCCCGTACGGGCCCCGGCAACACACGGGCGTGCCAGTTTAACTACCGTGGTAAAAACATATAGTGGAACACTAGACTTGTGTTGTGTATTTCAGCTATAAGGATTAACGTCTTTCTTCAATCTTCGTTTATTTATTTACTTCTGTAGTAGGCCCCTGCTGTTCTAGAGAATTATAAGGGCCATTTTTACATGCTTTAGGGCACGCTGGGTAGATGTTGCCAGCCCTATGTTTCATAGATTAACTGGCGCTCAATGGGTGATGTGGTCAATATCATGCTGCCCTCCTACACTCTCGAGGGCATTTCCTGGTACCCATTTCAGGCTGGGTCAACATGTCAGACTGGGTCAACATTTCAGGCTGGGTCAACATGTCAGACTGGGTCAACATTTCAGACTGGGTCAACATTTCAGACTGGGTCAACATTTCAGACTGGGTCAACATTTCAGACTGGGTCAAAATTTCAGACCGGGTCAACATTTCAGGCTGGGTCAACATTTCGGGCTGGGTCACCATTTCAGACTGGGTCAACATTTCAGGCTGGGTCAACATTATAGGCTGGGTCAACATTTCAGACTGGTTCAACATTTCAGACTGGGTCAACATTTCAGACTAGGTCAACATTTCAGACTGGGTCAACATTTCAGGCTGGGTCAACATTTCGGGCTGGGTCAACATTTCAGGCTGGGTCAACATTTCAGGCTGGGTCAACATTTCGGGCTGGGTCACCATTTCAGACTGGGTCAACATTTCAGACTGGGTCAACATTTCGGGCTGGGTCACCATTTCAGACTGGGTCAACATTTCGGGCTGGGTCACCATTTCAGACAGGGTCAACATTTCAGACTGGGTCAACATTTCAGGCTGGGTCAACATTTCAGACTGGGTGAACATTTCAGACTGGGTCAACATTTCAGACTGGGTCAGCATTTCAGGCTGGGTCAACATTTCAGGCTGGGTCAACATTTCGGGCTAGGTCACCATTTCAGACTGGGTCAACATTTCAGGCTGGGTCAACATTATAGGCTGGGTCAACATTTCAGACTGGTTCAACATTTCAGACTGGGTCAACATTTCAGACTAGGTCAACATTTCAGGCTGGGTCAACCTGGCAGCCCAGGTAAATTTTAAAACATTCGCCTCGATTGGGATTCAAATACATGACCACTGGGCCTCATGGGAGCTTTCTAGTCACTATGCTACTGTGAACCCATGTCAATCATCATTATCATCTTCCAATTTTGCTGTCAGGGACTGTGGGGATGAATAGATGACGTTCCAGCGCCTGATGACTGCCACTGAATTGTGTCAATCCATGTGATTATACATCTTTGATGCTGTCAATCCATTTTCTTCTTGGGTGTTCTTCTCTGGTATCAGATCTTCTTTGATGTTGTGCCAGTGATGGTAGTGGATGGTGTTGCATTCTAATGAGATGGCCGAACCATGTGATTTTCTGGCGCTACATATATATGACACAAGGTGTTGATCCCACTGTCTGTCTGATAAAATCATTTCTTATTCGGTCTCGGATAGTTAGGTTGGCAGCTCTCCTCAAGCATCTCATCTCAAAGGTGTTGATTTTGCAAGTGTGATTTGGATAACGTTCAAGTTTCACATTGGTAGCAGTGTTGGAGTGTGAATACGCTATTTAATATCTGTCATTTTGTGGCCATTGGCATATTTGATTCATGTCATGTCGGTAACTTACGTGGTATTTGAGCCGGTCGCTCAGAAATCAATGGCAAACTACTGAGCGTAATCTTGCCAAGAAATCAACTATCAGCTAAAAGATGCTGATTTTGACAGCGATGTCCTGTAAAGGATATGCATGGGACAAAAATTATCCAAATGGAATCTAAAGTTACATGAAAGACAGACATTACTGACAGAAAGTTCTGGAACTATTGTGTGGAATAGAAGAATTTACATTAGTTCCAAGAACAGAGTTGGTGTATTCGAAAACTTTCCGTGTGGTCTCAAAGGGTTTATTCTGTCAGTAATATTAAATATCTCTCTCTCTCTCTCTCTCTCTCTCTCTCTCTCTCTCTCTCTCTCTCTCTCTCTCTCTGTGAGAGAGTAAGAGACAGAGAAAGAGAGAGAGTGAGAGAGAGAGTGAGAGAGAGAGAGAGAGAGAGAGAGAGAGAGAGAGAGAGAGAGAGAGAGAGAGAGAGAGAGAGAGAGCGAGATTAATATTTAATATTACTGACAGAATAAACCCTTTGAGACCTCTCTCTGTGAGAGAGAGATAGAGAGTAAGTGAGTGAGTGAGTGAGGGGGGGGGGGGTGAATGAGTGAGTGAGAGACTGAGTGAGTGTGTGTGGGTGAGTGAATTAGTGGTTGAGAGTGTGTGTGTGAGTGAGAGAGAGAGAAAGAGAGAGTAAAATAAAGAGTGAGTGAGTGCGCAAGGGAGAGAGAGAGAGTAAGTGAAACATTGAGTGATAGTGTGTGGGTGTGTGTATGTGTGTGAGTGTGAGAGAGAGATGGTAAGAGAGTGAGAGATAGAATAAATGAAGATGTAGAGAGTGAGTGAATGAGCGAAATACTGAGTGAGAGAGATAGAGATAGAGATAGACAGAGAGAGAGAGACAGGGCAAGTGAGAGAGAGAGAGTGAGGCAGTGGAGGAGTGAATGTGTTTATCTGTGCGTATGTGCCCGCTCGTGCGCGTTAGTTTGTGTGTGTGTAAGCAAAATAAAAAAAAATTTAAAAAAAAGAGAGAGAGAGAGAGAGAGAGAGAGAGAGAGAGAGAGAGAGAGAGAGAGAGAGAGAGAGAGAGAGAGTCGATCGCATGCATGCCATGTAACATGCTATTCCATATTTTGTTTTGTGTATTCTCATCTTTCATATTATCATTTTGCATGCCACTTGACTGTATCCTGTATAATAAGAACATATGTACATTACTGTAGAGTGAGTGAGGGAGTGAGTTAGTGTGAGTGAGAAAGAGTGATTGAGTGCGAGAGTTAATGTGTGTGTGTGTGCGTGTGTGCCTGTCTATGTGTGTGGGACTGAAAAACAGTTAGAGAGTGAGCGAGCGAGAGATAAGAGTGAGTGAGCGAGAGAGAGAGAGAGAGAGAGAGAGAGAGAGAGAGAGAGGGAGATAGTGAGTATGTGTATGTGTATGTATGTGTTGGTCTGGGTGAGAGAGAGTGTGAGTGAGTGAGAGATAGTGAGTGTACACGAGAGAGAGAGAGAGAGAGAGAGAGAGCGAGAGAGAGAGAGCAAGTGGGTGAATGAGAGGGTGAGTTAGAGAGTGGGTGGGCGAGAGAGTGAGAGAGAGAGTTTGAGTGAGAGAGTGAGTGTGTGTGTGTGTGTGTGTGTGTGTGTGTGTCTGTGTCCGTCTGCTTGTCTGGGTGTGTGAGTGAGAGAGTGAGTGAGTGCGATTTAGAGAGTGAATGGGTGAGTGTGAGTGAAAGAGTGAGTGTGAGGGAGAGTGAATTAGCGAGTGAGAGATTGAGTGAAAGAGTGAATGTGTGTGTCTGTGAGAGAAAGAGAGTAAGTGCGTGAGTGAGTGAGTAAGTGTGTGTGTGTGTGTTTGTGTGTGAGAGAGAGTAAGAGAGAGTGAGTGTGAGAGAGTGAGAGTGAGTCAGTGTGGGAGAGAGAGAGAGAGAGAGAGAGAGAGACGCAACGAGAGAGTTAGTGTGTGTGAAAGAAAAAAGGAAAGAGAGATAAAGAGAGTTGAGCGCATGTATGTCATGTGACATGCTATTTCATATGTTTTCTGTATCCTCATCTTTCATATTATTACTCATACTGCCAGTTGATTTTCTATTACGTACTGACGAAAACGTGTGCACTGCTTATTCCATCACGTTTATGTCAACTTTAGGAATTAACCAATTGAATCGCATCACTATTGTTGATGTTACACAATGTAAATGTATACATTTTTCTCAATTTTTTACTTTTTTTTTTTTTGAGAATGCTTAAGATAATCGTCAGTGTATGTGTGTGTAAAGTGTGGGAGTTTGTCATATTAGTTTCAGTGATTATGTGAAACATCATGTATGTGTCTAGATGTGAGGATGTGTATGTGTGTGGGGATGTGGGTGTGGGGATATGTGTGGGGGATATGTGTGTGTGTGTGTGTGTGGAATATGTGTGTGGGTTGGGTTTGGTGTGTGAGTGGGGGATGTGTGTGGGGGATGTGTGTATGGGTGGAAGTGTGTGTGTGGTGGGGAGGTGGTTGTGGGGGATGCGTGTGTGGGTGTGGATGTTTGGGTGGGTGGGGGGATTGTGGGTGGGTGGGGGAATATGTGTTTCGTTTAGGGATGTGTGTATGGGTGAGGAAAGTATGGGTGGTGATTGTGTGGGTGAGGAATGTGTGGGCGAGGGGTGTGTGTTTGTGTGGTGGGGTGTGTAGGGAGTGTGTGGATGTGTGTGTGTGGGTGTGTGTGTGGGTGGGGGATGTGTTAATGGGTATGGTATGGGTATGTGGAGGAGGGATGTGTGTGTGGTTGGGTGGGGGATGTTTGGGTGGATGCGGAATGTATGGGTTGGTGGGGGATGTGTATGTGGGTGGGGGATGTATGGTTGGGGGATGCGTGTTTGGCTGGGTGGTTGGGGGTGTGTGGGTGTGGATGGGTGGGTGGAGGTTGTGTGGGTGGGTGTGTGTGGGTTGGGGAATGGTGTGTGGGTGGGGAGGTGTGCATGGGTGGCGGGATTTGTGCGGGTGGGAGATATGTGTGTGTGGTTGGGGGATGGCTGGGTGGGTAGGCGATGAGTGGTAGTGGGGGGCATGTATGTGTGCCTAGGGGTATATGTGGGTGGGGATGTGTGGTCGGTGGGGGAAGTGTGATGGGTTGGGATGTGTCTCATAACATGGTAATATGCATTGTTTATGTTTACAACATTCATGTGACAATATTTTGCCTCCCTATGTGAATGTATCATGCACTATTGATGAATGAAAGATGAGTGATTGGAAGGGCCGAATGTAAGACGGGCCTGCGTGCCCATTTGTGACCCTTTGAATATAAAGTTAAATCACATCAAATCAAATCAAATCTATTTCTCTCCCCCTCTCTCTCTTCTCTCTCTATCTCTCTCTCTCGCGCTCTCTCTCGCTCTCTCTCTCTAACATACTCACACACACACATACACGAATGCAAAGTGCACTTGTGCACATAATTCACACACACCAAATATGCACACACTTACACGAACACAAATTGCACTTACACACACACACACACACACACACACACACACACACACACACACACACACACACACACACACACACACTCACACTCACACACACACATATATATATATATATATATATATATATATATATATATATATATATATATATATATATATATATATATATATATATATATATATATATGAGATACATTTTTATGATTATCTGTGCAAACAAGGGTTATAATTATTTTAAAATGCAATAATTTTTCACTTTTGTCATAAAATCTTCGTAATGTATGTCTTCATTCTCTCATCCTTATGTTGACAATATCTTTTTGTTATTGTTTGTAGCATTCGTGTGAGCTGCGAGTGCATAGAGCCGACAGAAACAGGATTGAGTACGCTTGTGCAGTTGTTCACGTGAGTTGGATATTGTGAATTTGGTGGATCATAGCATTGATATATATATATATCATAACCTTAGCAATATGAACAGTATCAACAAAAGAAAAAAAAAGGCAACAAAAATTGCGAACAAACAAAAATCCTAGCACCAAGAATAAGTTCAACAAAAACAGTAGCAACAAAAATAAGCACAACAAATAATAGAAAAACAAACAAACAAACAAAACAAACAAAAACGTAGCAACAGAAACACGGGCACAAACACACAGGCAACAAAAATAAGGGCATTAAAAACAATAGTAGCAAACAACACGGGCAACAAAACTGGTAGCAACAAACTCAGTAGAACGGAAACAGTAACAATAACACCATGGACAACAAAAACCAGTAGCAACAAAAACACAGGCAATTAAAAGAAAAACAAGCAATAAAATCACCAACCACAAAAACAGCAGCAAAAAAAAAAAAAAACACAAAAAAACAAAACAAACAGTAGCAATAATAACACGAACAGCAAAACTAGTAGCAAAAAAATCAATGGGCAACAACAGTAGCAGGAAGCATACCAGAAAAAATAACACTGGCAACAAATAATTTAACACTGTAACAGCAATAATTATAGCAACAAGAACACACACACACACACACACACAATAAACGAGGCTAGAATCAAGAATACTACAATAAGATGTATTATAGTGACAAGAGTAACAGCATCAGTAGCACCAGAGTTAAACAGTTTGTTTTGCATATTCTGTACAGGACGTCGCAGTCATCGCCAACATTTTTGGCTGTTCGTGATTTCTTGGCAAGGTTACGTTCAATAGTTTGGCATTGTTTTCGACACTCATACCATTTTATAAAAATCAACGCAAGGCGATCTGCTGTCAAATCGCTGGGAGCTGTGTTTCGAAAGCGGTATGCTCGTAATCCCTTCGCCTCGGAGCCGACAGAGACAAGAATAAAAGCTGAAACAAAATAGTAGCAACAGGAAAACTAAATACAAGAACATGGTAAGCAAGGACACTAACAATAAGATTAGTAGCAACCAGAACACTAGCAATTAGAAAGTTAGTAACAAGAACAGTTTAAAAAAAAAGATTTGAAGCTCGAAGAAAACCAACAATTAGAACATTCATAATGTATTGCACATTTGTTTGTCTGGCATATTTCGCTCCATTATGTCGCGCACATATATCGAAGCGTCATCGATTATGCGATTCTAACCGTTGCTATGCAATCAGAAGGGCTTTATTTTAAATCTTTGTCTATTGTGGGGATAACATACTCCATATCCGAATAATATCAGTGACAATGTATTTATTAATTCAGTCAAAGTATTATTCGTTTATTCACTTCATATGCTATGTAACACTGAAATTTGCACTTGACGAGATTCAGCTAAATATGCCAGGCAAGAAATCGGGCAATATATTGTTTATGGCTTCTGTGTTTTAACAAGAACAAGAGTACAATCCACAAGAAAACTTAAGGAAATCAACAACGAGCATTGTAGATACAAGGCCGATGAAATTATGTATTGTAGAAACGTTGAGTAACAATAGATACATTATAAAGGACACCTTCAAAAATAACACCACCAACAAAAACTTTAGAAACAAGAACACTAGCAAGAAAGTAACAAGGGTAATAGCAGACATAAAAACATTGGAAATATAAATAGCAGAAACGTTTAGTGGCAATAAGAGCATTAGAAAGTAGACCAATAGAAAGAAGACCACCAGACACAAGAACACTAGTAAAAAAAAAATAAGTAGAAACAAGAACACTAAAACATGAATACCAGCAAATAGAAAATTAGCAATAAAAATATTAGCAACAAGAAAATTAGAAATAAGAACACTAGCATTAAGAACAGCAGCAACAAGAACATCCGATTATAGAATACGAGCAACAAGAACATCCGATTATAGAATACGAGCAACAAGAACATCCGATTATAGAATACGAGGAACAAGAACATCCGATTATAGCATACGAGCAACAAGAACATCCGATTATAGAATACGAGGAACAAGAACATCCGATTATAGAATACGAGGAACAAGAACATCCGATTATAGAATACGAGCAACAAGAACATCCGATTATAGAATACGAGCAACAAGAACATCCGATTATAGAATACGAGCAACAAGAACATCCGATTATAGAATACGAGGAACAAGAACATCCGATTATAGAATACGAGCAACAAGAACATCCGATTATAGAATACGAGCAACAAGAACATCCGATTATAGAATACGAGGAACAAGAACATCCGATTATAGAATACGAGGAACAAGAACATCCGATTATAGAATACGAGGAACAAGAACATCCGATTATAGAATACGAGGAACAAGAACATCCGATTATAGAATACGAGCAACAAGAACACTAGCTTACAGAATACAAGCAACAAGAACACTAGCAGACAGAGCAACATTAACAAGAACACTAGCACCAGGAATGTAATAATCGTCGAAATAACTAGACAAGCCATGACTTAATAGTGACTTAAAGGATATGGAAGATAACGTGACATTGGTATCACCTAATCACCAATGTGAAGATCGTAGAAAATACTAGACAATGACAGGAGCTAATCACCAATGTGATGATCGTGGAAATTACTAGACAATGACAGGAGCTAATCACCAATGTGAAAATCTTAGAAAATACCAGACAATGACAGGAGCTAATCACCAATGTGGTGATCTTGGAAATTACTAGACAATGATAGGAGCTAATCACCAATGTGGTGATCGTGGACATTACTAGACAATGACAGGAGCTAATCACCAATGTGGTGATCTTGGAAATTACTAGACACTGACAGGAGCTAATCACCAATGTAGAGATAGTGGAAAGATGTTGTAAATGGTATAATTTGATGATCATTGTAGTGATACTGGTAATAACTAGACAATGGTATGGTTTATTCACCAATGTGATGCCCGTGGGTATAACTAGGCAATGGTATAGCCTAATGACACATGTAGTGGTATTAGAAGTTAGTTAGTTAGTTAGTCGCAGTTCCAACAGGTCATCACATAATGTTCCGTTTCTGTGCCAGAGAATATCACACAAAAAGTTCTACACTGTAATATGACAAGTGGAATAGATAGGAGTCCCGATAATACCAAAAACACGCACACGCATCAATGCATAAGGCCGCTACCAAAATGCTAACACCAAAGGTTTGCAAAGGGAATTATAGTTCATCGTCGGTGAAAGCAGCTGTCACTAGAAAAACAAACAGTTGACCACACATTGCTTGCTAAAGCAAACCACTTTGTTTACATACCGACCAACTGTAATTTTTCTGAACATTCAGTTCATAACACAAACCGCCTCGGACAGATGAAAAAGCATTTCTCGTGAATTACTCAGCTCGCATCAAAGACTAAGCCCAGTAGCTGGGCGACAGAACCAAGTACTATAAATCCGAAACGATGGAAATGCGTAAGTAAACCGCTGCCAGAAGCAAAAACACACTAAATCTTAACGGATCACTCGCCTATCCGCCGTATTGAACCGAGAGATAAGTGATATTGGAAATAACTAAAAAACGGTATTACCTATGTCAGGGTCTTGATTAGATGACCAAAGGCTTGTGTTCACTAACAGGCGTGAAACACTCACACACACATAATGAGTGTACAAACACACGGCGATATAACTCAAACACTTTAATCGCACCTCTCAAAACGCAGTCACATCAGGCATTGCTCAACGTTAGCGATAATGCCATTGTCAGAAACATACAATGCAAGATATCAATAATATCGTAAATACAAATGAATATATCACTCACGCAATCTTCACTCTACTCAAACAAAGCATACCGGCTTTCTTCCATCAGTCTCGACTCATACGCAGCAACACTCTTTCATGTCCGTCCGGTCTCGCTGTCCAAGGCTGTCTGAGCTACCCGCAGTGATTCCCTCGTAGGCCCTGCTTTCCGCATCGTGGTCTGCGTGCACCACGCTGACCTCTGGCCATCGCCTGCATGGTAACTGTTAGTCTAGTTCAGGGTCGTACCTGGTTGTTGCCAGGCGGGGGAGATGAAGCCGCCTCGGAGATTCTGACATTCTCCGCCGCCTTCTCTTATGAAAGGTATACCCTTTCATTACTGGTGTTTATAGTTTGGTTACATTAATAATGTAACGTCAGAATCGACGACCTGTTTGTCATCTTAAATGACTCTTTGGTATTCATTGAAGTTTACTGGGTAGTTGCATGATATATGCTTTCTTCAGTAATGCCATAAGGCTACTCTCATCAAGCACTTTCCCCTAGTTGGATTTGTACTTAGGTTGATAATGGACTCAGCCAGTCCGGTAGTTATCCGCGACTAACGCTATCTCTCAAGCAACACGCTACCTCCCGACAAAATAAAAAAAATCACTAAAAGAGACATGTCAGGCCTTAAGTCATCACTATTCAGATGACTTCAGAACTAGACACCAACCGACATGGTCGGATAGTCCAATTCTTGTCCTCAACTTTAGTAGTTATATTCCACGCATAGTTGATGTCACATGGTGAAGTGTAGTTGTTCTGACTTTTCTGAACAAGACATTATATACATGCTTACATTTTCCCAATATTTCAAATTGTTTCCCTTGCTGTAATGGTGAAACGTTATGGGAGATAATTTTCACATTCTTTCAAAAAAATAAAGTACATTTGTAAGTTCTATTCTAAGCGTCATAGTTTGATATTTATTTTCAATAGTGACATAGTTGGCACCATTGAGAAAAAAATAATCAATCAATGATTCTTAGATCACAAATATATAAATCCTTTCATACTATTAAATTTATGTAAATTTGGTGTCACATCGTTTTCTCAAGTGTCATTCCTTTGCGACTATTATTTATATAGTCTGCTACTTTTGCTAAATTTAACTAAATGGTTCGAAAAGGAAACGGAAGTGTACAATTTATGTGTTCACACGTTGGAATAACACACTTGATGTGTTCACACGTTGGAGTACCACACTGTTATTTCATATGTTCGGATAACACTTTTCGGATGACACTGTTCTATAGCAGTACGGATTAAACTGTTCTGGATGTGTTTACTTTCTAACTGTCGTCTATATAGCACAGTTGTAGCGTTAAAATGTTAGAACACTCTGTTGTGCTTATATCAGAAGTATTCATAAGCTTGGGTACTACGGATATTACCAGAAGGTGGCATCAGGTAAGTTTGTACACACCTGTAATACTGTTCTTGAGCATTGTTCGTATAAATCTCACTACGTGTTTAAAATACTGTCTTTATCATTCTAACAGTTCATCTATTCCACATATTCACTTGTTAAAAATATAATTTAAATAAATAGGAGGACTATGTCCTTATCACAATAAATCAATTGTCACAGCGTTCTTTGGATTACTTCCACATTAATTCGCTGGATTGTGATAGGTATCTGAGCGCTATATGAGATAGACTATGTTCACTGCCTTAATCTTTGCGCTTAGGCCTAGTCAGCCTGCCGTCGGACATCTCGAGAGGACATCTAGAAAGTAAGTCTGCAATCGTCTTTTCAGAGCCGCTGATATGCCTAATCTCAAAGCTGTAACTTTGGAGTAACAAAGACCATCTTGCGATCCTATGGTTTGTCGGTGTACCTGTAGTAATAATGGTTAAGGGGTTGTTGTCTGTCTCCACGATGAAATGTTTACCTAACAAAAATGTAGACAATTTTTTAACAATAAATTAAAGCCAGGGCTTCCAATTCTGGAGGCGACCATCTCCTTTCTCTTGGTGTCAATTTACGACTTACGTAACAAACTGGATGTAGGATGTCATCATAGGTCTGTAACAAAACAGCCCCAATCTCTATGGAACTCGCGTCAGTTCTCAATCTGAAAGGAATTTCCAAATTTGGCAATTTAAGGATGGGATTACATGAGAATACGACAATACGTTTGTAAATGCTGGTCTCAGGCCTTCCCTGTTTACAATTTTATTTGGTTGGTTTTTGGTTAGTAAATTTGTAAAACTTTCTGTCAAATTAGAAAAATTAGGTATGAATCGTCTGTAATAATTCAGTAGACCTAGCATGCTCCTTACTTCCTTCTTGGTTGTAGGAAGTGACAATTTTAGAATTTTCGAAACAATATTGTCATCAGTTGTAACAAATCCATTATAATTTTATATCCTAAAAATGTGATTTCATAGTAGGCAATTTCTACCATTGATGGTTTCACTGTTAGGCCGTGGAGTCTGATGCGTTCAAATGTTTGTCGTAGTGTCGTTAGGTGATCTGTCATTGTCCTAGTATGTATACAGATGTCGTCCATGTATGAAAGTATGTTTGGTATGTCTGCCAGTAGCAGTCTTGTCATCCTTACAAATGTTGCTGGGGCATTGACTAGCCCGAATGGTAGTTTAAGCCATTCGTATAGTCCCCAGGGTGTGACAAATGCTGTCAAGTGTATGGGGTCTTCGGTCATGGGTATTTGCCAGTACCCTTTCGTCATGTCAAGTTTAGTAAAGTGTTTGGTGTCTGTCATCTCTGTCAGTATATCCTCACAGTTAGCCATGGGTTATAAATCTAACTGTGTAATTGCGTTGAGTTTGCGATAGTCAACGCATAGGCTTATTGAGTTGTCCTTCTTTTTGACAATCACAATAGGAGAACAATAATGTGATTGTGATCTTCTGATGATTTTGTTTTTCTCCAGTTCTACAATTTCTTGATGTAATTTGTCCTTGTAGTGTATGGATATTGAGTACGGTCTGCATTTTATTGGTAGGTGAGTCGTCAGTATGATGTGATGTTGCACTAAGTCTGTCTGTCGTGGATGGTTGGAGAAAATAGTCCTATAGTCTTGTAACAGTTGTCTGCAATTGTCGGTCTCAGTCTGAGAAAGATCAGGACATAGTTTGACGTCTTGTAGTGTGTCAGTCGTATCAAGTGATGGAACTGGTATTTCGTCTGTATCTTCTGAGTCTGTTTGGTCCACTACATTTGTGCTTGCTGCTGTCTCGTCTTGGTCTCCGTCTCTATTGTAGTAGGGTTTCAACATGTCAATGTGAAATATTTTGTTTCTGTTGTTTATTGCAACTTCGTAGTCTACAGTCGACATTTGTCGTAATACTTTGAACAGTCCTTGCCATTAGTCTGTTAGGAGGTGTTTGTCACTAGGCAATAGAAGTAGTACGTCCTGTCCTGGTGTTAGTGTTATTGTCCTATTTCCTCTGTTGGCATATTCTCTGTAGATGGCACCAGATTGTCTTAATGATTCTTTAGCCAATATACATGATTTCATAAACCTGTCACGTAATGTTGTTACATGTTCATAAGGTGACACGTCTCATGTTCATTATCAAGTTCAGTTAAAAACGTATGGTAAATTGATAATGGGCCGCGTGGTTTGGCACCATATACTAGCTCAAAAGGTGAAAACTCGGTAGTCGAGTGAGGTATTTTTTGATAAGTGGATGTACAATTACAATACAACAATTAATATGCAGTAAGATATGATATCAATATTGCAGTCCAAGAGTACATAATTATTAGGGCAAACATTATACTCTTTTGATTGTCTTTGTTTGTTGTTGTTTGCTGTTTGCGTTGCGATGATGGTATGGTGCTGTTTATTTTCACTGTTTCTTTGCTCTGTTTTGGCTTTTGTTCTGTAGGCTTCAACTGTTCTTGTGCTTTTATGAGGTTTTCTCCCATATTTGGGCGAAGTGTTTCAACGGAATTTGGTAGCACTTTTGCCTTAGTTTGGTGAGACTGAGCTTGTAATTGTCCAGCTGATCTATATACTGTATTATGTACTAAAATATTTTCATAACAAGATGTTGCAAGGTTATGTGGCATATCAGTAACTCCAGGCAAGTTTCCAACAATAATATCACAACACGGATTGGACAATGCTGCGCATTTTACTTTGCCTGTGTAAAATGGTGTCTGAATATCTGCCCATGCAAGTGGGTATTTCTCTATATTACCTGAGAAAGTTCTGCATGTCAACTGGTTGCCTGTATAATCTGCAGGTAAGATAAAGTCTTTCTTCAAACCAATGATGGTGCTTCCGCTATCACGTAAAACACTGGCTACTTTGCCATTTACATAGCCTTGATGGATATTCAGTTTGCCTTTAGAATCTATAACAAGATTTGCTTCTTCATTTGCTATAGGTATGGAATGGCCGCATGTTAAAACGCCATCCTCATGGAAGCGGTTACAGGTTGAGCACTTTCCCAGATGAAAAACATCAATGGTTTCAGCTGCATTAGCTGGATGTTGACTCTCTACTAGTTCTTCATCAGAGGAAGAGCTATCAAACATTGCCCCGTTGGCTTTTCTCGTCATCTGCTTTCCTTTACATGCATGACGCCAGTGGCCGTACGCTTTGCAAAGGTAGCATTTGGTTAAACGTTTGTAGTTCTTTCTCTCTCTGTCTTGCTTGTCTATATAATTCTGTAAGTATGTCAAATACCCAGGGTGTTTGTCACACATCTCACTTTCATTGTGTTGAAAATTACAATATTTACAACGATAATTGTTACCAACAGTTTGCCTGAAAGGTTTTTGTCTGTTGTAAGTATTTAGGTTTTGATCTTTCATAGGTAGCAGCAGCTACGAATTCAGTAGTCTTTCAGCACATTTGTAAAACAATCTTTATTTGCTGTGAAAGTATGCTGAACCGCGTTTTTCAATCTGCTGTACACTCTCACATTCACACTCTTGCAAAAATTTTGAAAAGGGTGGTGATAGAGAAGAGATGATTTTATCTCTTAATATGAGATCTTTCAACTTATCAAAATTGTTATCAATTTTGGCTGATGATAACCACTTACTAAATACATCCTGTACTACTGAAGTGTAATCAGAGAACGTTTGTGTTGCTTTTGGAGATAACTTCGCAAATTGTTCTCTGTACCCTGCTTCATCTAATAGGAAATGAGCCATAATTTTAGCTTTCATATAATGATAGTCCTTTCTTAATTCTTTAGGGATAGTCTCTATAACTTTTAGTGGTTCCCCAGACAGACTCCTCATATAGATGATGTTCCAATCTGTAACTGGGACCTGATAATGTTCCATTATCGTCTCAAAGTTCTGGGTAAATGCTGAGATACAGTCCCCAGTAACAAAATTTTTGACGATCCCTTGATACTTTTTGTATTGATTTTCTTTTTCCTTCATTTCTAGCTTTCTAGATTCTTTATCAGTTGATGTTTCGAGCTCTAGCTGTTTAATTTTAACTGCATATCAAGTTCTTCTCTTTTGCTCTGTGCAGTAATCTCAGCTTTTCTTAGCTCAGTGTCTACCTCTGCCTGTTTTTTTTAGCATCTAACTCTGCCTGTTTGTTTTTAGCATCTAACTCTGCCTGTTTGTTTTTAGCATCTACCTCTGCCTGTTTGTTTTTAGCATCTAACTCTGCCTGTTTGTTTTTAGCATCTAACTCTGCCTTTCTAATATTAGCATCGGTTTCTGCCTTCCTAGCGTCTAACTCTGCATTTTTCAGTTCCCTTTCGGCAGCTCTGTCCTCCCTTTCTTTGGCTTTTTCCTGTAATTGGACATACTCTGCATATTTTGCCTCACTTCACTTTGTTAATTCATCTCCGGTTAATTTTAACTTTAATCCAGATTCAAGAAAGTCGTGTAACGAAGACATGGTAATGTTACAAAATAGTTACACAGGTTTATGTGCAAAATAGTTATACTATGTTAGCTGAATACAGTAATTATATTATATACGATGACAAAATAACTACACAGTCAAGGCCTGATCCCGCACAAAAGTATATGAGAAAAAAATACTTAAGTGACACTGGAATTTTGAAACTCTGGAAGTCTGTTGGCAATTTCACCAGAGAAGGGATGATTGGTCTTCTACAGCCAGGAAAATGACCTTGGTACTTTACAATTTCAGATGAAAAACCTGTTTACTTTTGGAGAGAGAAAATATTAGTATGTGTATGTTTTTGTGGTGTATGTATTGTCAGCTAAGTGTAATAGGTTTTATGTACGTTAAGTATGTTTGTATATTCGTCTCGTCGTACGTTCAGATTTCAATTCAGTATGACTTCTTCTCTGCAACTTTCGTTCACTTTACAGAACAATTTCACTCCATTGCATTTTAACACATGTCTTACACGTTCACTCATATTTTCCATCTGATCTGTCGTTCACAAGCCGTTAAATTTTAACGCAATTTAACCGGTTCCTAAGCTGGACGATGCATCTACGTTCACTTCTAACACAAACTCACTATCATTCGTATGGTTCAAACACGGTCGAGCTTCCAACGTTTGTCCTAATACTTATGTTCTTACAACTTTCTCTCCTTTTTCAACCACAAGATCTTAATGTCCAAAGCAGGATGAGCTACCCACGATCACTCCTCTTCACATATACTGGTTCAAACTCGGACGAGCTTCCCACGTTCACTCCTAACATAAATACTGGTCCATAAGCCGGACGAGCCCCCACGTTCACTCCTGTCAGGGTCTTGATTAGATGACCAAAGGCTCGTATTCACTAACAGGCGTGAAACACACACATACACACACACACACACACACATAATGAGTGTACAAACGCACGGCGATATAACTCAAACACTTTAATCGCACCTCTCAAAACGCAGTCACATCAGGCATCGCTCAAAGTTAGCGATAATGCCATTGTCAGAAACATACAATGCAAGATATCAATAATATTAATACAAATGAATATATCACTCACGCAATCTTCACTCTGCCGGTCTCTCTGGCCGAGGGGTTACAACACTTTCTCCGTAATCCCGTTTATCACGCAGTCTCGTAGCGGGCGAGAACTGGGAGCGGTTCGTCCCCCGCTGGTGACTTGCGGGATAACTGAGCCGGCCGCTCAGAAAGCAATGGCAAACTACTGAGCGTAATCTTGTCAAGAAATCAACAGACAGCTGAAAGATGCTGCTGTTGACAGCGATGTCCTGTAAAGGATATGCGAATAAAAAAAAAATCTTCACTCTACTCAAACAAAGGATACAGGCTTTCTTCCATCAGTCTCGACTCATACACAGCAACACTCTTTCATGTCCGCCCGGTCTCGCTGTCCAAGGCTGTCTGAGCTACCCGCAGTGATTCCCTCGTAGGCTATGCTTTCCGCCTCGTGGTCTGCGTGCACCACGCTGACCTCTGGCCATCGCCTGCATGGTAACTGTTAGTCTAGTTCACGGTCGTACCTGGTTGTTGCCAGGCGGGGGAGATGAAGCCGCCTCGGAGATTCTGACACCTAATCATCAAATCTGAGGATCCACGAAAGAACTAGATAACGGAATGACCTCAGAGTAGTCATTGAGTATTACAATGTTGTTGTTGTTGTTTTTGTTTTTGTAATTTTGCAACACAATGTTCGAAGACAATCATCTGTTTTCTTCTCCATTTTCCCTGGCGGACTTGAAACTTCAGAAGTGCTTCAGCCACGGAGCACATGAGTGTAGAATTAACCAAGATCTTTGCTCCTACTGTTGCGATAATTACGACGCATGTTTACAAAAACTCTTGGATCTGTTTCCAGGTAACTTATGTAATCGCCATGACATTTAACAGCATCACATACAGATTGAGAAGATGGAGTATATATTTTTGTTCATAATTTGAAATTTCTTGAAAATAGTTCTTTTGCAGCCGAATTTTAGCGTTAAAAAATGTTGCAAGTCATTTGCAGGATTTGAGGTCAACCCCAGGTTGATTTCCAATGGCAATTCTACGTTCAGTAATTTGCCACTGCTTTTTGAACGAGAAATCACCGTTTAAGTCCAGCTTTATGCCGATGTAGGGGTTGAACCGCCTATCTCGTCATCAGCGAACTGGAAGTTTAGGAGTCCCCTCATTCATTCAGTAGCATGTCCTTTGCAGAACCTCGCTGTCATAACAACCTTCCGGAAAACCTCTCGATCATAAGCAAGATTTCCCGCGTCTGATACACCCATCTGGAGATCATCCGCCACATCCTGCACCCATCTTCTCTTTGGCCTTCCTCTTTCTCTCTTCTCGGGCATAAATCCTTCCATTATTGTTCTCTCCAAACTTTCGTGACGTTTCAAGTGACCAAAATATTTCAGTTTTCTTTGTTTTATCGTCTTTAATAGCCAACCTTCTTCAATATTCAATTCTTGAAGTATGGATGCATTTGTTCTTTTCTTTACCCAAGATATTCTTAGAACTCGTCTATAACATTTAGGAGTCCCATACGTCGTCATAATAGCGTGCGCCCTAAAAAACTGCTGTGTTAGAAGTTCATTTTAGTGAGTAAATGCATGGTTATGATTGTTGGTAGTAATTAGACAAAACAGAACACGAACTATGCCAGAAATTTCAAAAGGGTAGTAACACAATAGACTCCATCTCATTGCAACGTACTTGGAAATGAAAAAGCTGACCGATTAGCAGAGGTAGGTGGAAGACTATATCAACCTGATACAGACATAACCTACAATGAGGCTAAGAGATTTATAAAAGCAATATAAAACCAAATGGAAATCAGAGCATCCAGGTCACCTGAAAGAGGATGCACATTACCAGCTCAACCAAAAAAGAACAAGTTACCATCCTCATACTATGGACAGGCCATAACAGACTATAATAGCCAAAGTTAATAAACTAAACATAGGAGATACTGATGCATGTAACTGTGGAACTGGTTTAATGATAGTTGACAATGCTGATTTATCAAAAATATATAGAACAGTGAAAAGCAGTGTTGCCATTTTAGTACTTTTCGCGCTAAATTTAGTGCTTTTTCGAGTCAGGTAGTGCGAAAATTTTCCTTTAAGCGCGGCCGCGTAAATTTAGTGCTTCACAGAATGTTTTGGGTGCTTTTTGGTGCTTTTTTGGGGTGAGTAAAAATTACTTTAACATTCATTTTGGGAACACTAAAAAGCCGAATTTGAACTGAAGCGAGGGAGTAAAACAGTCTTAGTACGTTACCGCGCAATATTCAACTAATTTAACTCCCTTTAATAGCAGACTACAAGTTTTCCGATGAGAAAGAGATTCGTGGAAGGTGCATCCAGTTTTTAATAGAGCTATTGACACAGCTGCGTTTACGTACACCCGATAACGTTTGAGTGTTACAGTCCATGTCATGTCTTAGAGGAAGTGGATGTCTACAGCCAATGAAGCCCTGTATATTGGATCTTGCTAAAATGTTTGTAGAAGATGCAGCTACTCTCACCCGCATCGATTTCCAGTGGAGAAAACTTCATCATATGCAGTGGACACAGACCTCTGACACACTTGGACTGTGGGCAGAAATAGCCTCATACAGGGATGCCACCGGTGAAAATCCTTTCCAAGATCTTACAGATTTAGCTTTAACTCTGCTCATTTTACCTCATTCTAATGCGGACGTGGAGCGTATTTTCAGTCAGATGGGAGTTATAAAATCAAAATTGCGGAATAGACTTAGCATAAAGAGTTTGACAGCTGTTTTGACTATTAGATATGGAATGAAAAGATATGGCAAATGCTGTCATGATTATAAACTACCTAAGGATATTCTGCGAAAAATTGGATCACAGGAGGCATATACATGTTTCTTTCAATCATCCTCCTCATCCTCATCATCGCAGGAGCAAACACAACAGGAAATAGCTACAGAAACTGAAGAGGAGTTGTTTGACTGGGATTTGGCAGATCTGGAATAAACTTCATTCTAATATTCAGTGATAATAATAAATTATAACTTGCTACTTTATAACATTTTGAATGAATACCGCCAGGGCTTGTTTTAGTGATGTCCCAAAAAAATAGTATTGCAGTTTGGTGCTTTTTTGGCTCGAAAGTAGTTCTGATTGGGATTTGGCGGATCTGGAATAAACTTCATTGTAATATGAAGTGATAATAATAAATTATACTGTAATACCTTGTTACATTTGTAATAAAAACAGGTGGTGCTTTTTTTTTTGGTGCTTCCTAAAAAATTTAGGTGCTTTTTAGTGCTTTTTTGGGGGGTCGATTTTGGTGCTTTTTCATCAAAGGGAGATGGCAACACTGGTGAAAAGTGGTGTTGCCTACACTCGCACCATTTGAGGACAACTCAATGGGGATTCACTGGCACCATGCCGTCTTGATAGACTTTAGTTTGTTACACTGCGCTTAAAAAGCATAATAACTACAACCCCTGGCGGTAAGACCAGGGATGGAGTTATACCTCTCCATAGCACAAACCCTGGGCTTAATTGCAAAGATCATGAGTTACCTATGCAGCATGATCCCTCTCTCGGCCTGCCTAGTTTACTCCAAAGGAAAGGTAACACCAATACTTCTGGAACAAGGCAAGCTGAAGAAGCTGCCGGATCGGCAAAACAATGCATTAACTGTCCGGCTGTCGGAGCTTACATCCTAGACCAGTTTCCGACCAAGTCTTAGGGCAGTGGTTCTCAACCTTTTTTGGCCGGTGCCCCCCTTCACAATATTTTCAGACCGTCACCCCCCCCCCCCATTTTCGTATTTCCTCCCTAAATCACCCCCCCCCCCTTTGCGCACACAGTATATGTAATAATGGAAGCTAAATTTAATAGCACATACTAAAACAAGTCTAGACGTCTATATAAAACGTGATTTGCGGGTCTACTTACGTTATAAAATGAATTTCAGAAAGTGAGACGTACAGAACCGTAAAGTATTAAGGGACAAACAATATCAAGTAATCAGTTCTTGTATTAACGCGATCTTGAAATAATCTTAATTCCCCCCCCCCCCCCCCCCCCCACCCCCCCCTGGAAATCCTAAAATTCCCCCTGGGGGGGGAATTCCCCACCGGTTGAGAACCACTGTCTTAGGGTCTGGATTGCCCTGCCATGACATGTAGTATTAGGTTGCATTTACTCGCACCAGGTTAAGGCTTATAACCTGCCAATTGCGCTTCTCCGCCCGAAGTCGTTGGCACAATGTGGGATGTCGAGTTTGGTAAGGGCCGCCCAAAACTGCCCTAACAGAAGGCAGGTAGTACCGCCTGTTGTCACACGTTAGCTCAGTCGTATCTGACACCAGTGGGAATATCAACAAGGTTAATTAAGCTAACTGCTGCTTTCTTTGCATTTATGCCTATTGACGAAGAAGAAGAAGAAGAAGAAGAAGAAGAAGAAGAAGAAGAAGAAGAAGAAGAAGAAGAAGCAGAAGAAGCAGAAGAAGAAGAAGAAGAAGAAGAAGAAGAAGAAGAAGAAGAAGAAGAAGAAGAAGAAGAAGAAGAAGAAGAAGAAGAAGAAGAAGAAGAAGAAGAAGAAGAAGAAGAAGAAGAAGAAGAAGAAGAAGAAGAAGAAGAAGAGAAGTAAAAGAAGAAGAAGAAGAAGGAGAAGAAGAAGAAGAAGAAGAAGAAGAAGAAGAAGAAGAAGAAGAAGAAGAAGAAGAAGAAGAAGAAGAAGAAGAAGAAGAAGAAGAAGAAGAAGAAGAAGAAGAAGAAGAAGAAGGAAGAAGAAGAAGAAGAAGAAGAAGAAGAAGAAGAAGAAGAAGTAGTAGTAGCAGAAGAAAGAAGAAGAAGAGAAGAAGAAGAAGAATAAGAAGCAGAAGAAGAAGAAGAAAGAAGAAGAATAGAAGAAGAGAAGAAGAAGAAGAAGAAGAAGAAGAAGAAGAAGAAGAAGAAGAAGAAGAAGAAGAAGAAGAAGAAGAAGAAGAAGAAGAAGAAGAAGAAGAAGAAGAAGAAGAAGAAGAAGAAGAAGAAGAAGAAAATGAAAAAGAAGATGAAGAAAAAGAAGGTTAGAAACTAATTGTTTTAGATCACCTTATAACTGAAACATATATGCAGATGACACATCCCTCCTCTCAAACATTGCCCAAGGATTATGTCAGTAAATCCTTGTAGTTAAAAGACACCGACAAGATGAACACCTTTTTTCTTTTTCGGAACTTAAAAACAGCATAATGTTAATTCATCATCATCATCTTCCACTTTTTTGGTCAAGCGTCGCGGGGAGGAATAATTGGCGCTCCAGCGCCCGATGGGTGGCATTGGATAGTGTCATTCCGTGTGATTGTAGAATGTCTTTTATGTCGTCAATACATTTTTTCTCGGGCGTCCTCTTGCTCTCGTAGCAGATGATCTTTAATGTAGGTCAATTAAAAATTTAAAAAAAATGCTAGTCATAAACTGTGAAGATGTAAAGATCATTCAAGTGCTCTTTCTAATAATAGACAGTCAGACAGACAGATAGATAGTCGGGAACGGGAACGGGACCGGGAACGGGACCGGGAACTTATATGACTACTTATATGAATTAAATGAGATGCTCCCCACCAGGGGCTGGGCGAAGCCGGGCCGGGTCAGACAGATAGACAGACAGATAGACAGACAGACAGATAGATAGATAGATAGTCGGAAACGGGAACGGGAGCTTATATGACTATTTATATGAATTAAATGAGATGCTCCCCGCTAGGGACTGGGCGAAGCCGGACCGGGTCAGCTAGTATTCAATAATAATGGGGGAATATTCAAAAGAATTGTAACGTAGGCTGTCATGGCAATGCAGAGAGTAGGCTGTGTTAAGGGCTTTTGGCACAACACCAACGGTTAAATTCACCACCATGATGTGCCATGCCATTACACGTGGTTGGTAATATTTCGCCATCTCACTCGATCACCAGAGTAGTGGATCGGCTCCGTGTTCCTATCTCGACCATGCCACTTGGCCAAGCCATCCAGATATTTACTTCTGTGCCTTCCCCTTGTTCTTCCCCCCCCCCCCCCCCCCCCCAGTCTTGTCAGTTGTTACCAAGTTCTCTAGTTTATTTCTTCTCATAATGTTTTTCTGCTAATTAAGTCAAATTATAGTACCATTTTTGTTAGAACATGCATCGTTTGTGTAGCAGTCAGTCATGCTCCATTTCACAACCACTGAAGAAGACACTCGGAAATTTAATCGCCTTAAACGTTACAGTTGAGTTGAGTTGTTGAGTTGAGCTGAGAACCGACATAACTGCACACCAATACGCGCTCCATCCCCTCGTTCAACAGCCAGCGAAGAGTCACGCTACTAATCGATTCCACTGACATGTGACTGAAAATTCTCCTGGTATTCCCTCTCATTTTTGAGATTCTGCCAGAGCCCATGCCAATCGCCCACAATCTCATCCTTTCCAAATACGGGTTTTCAATCTGTTCCTCCACCTTCTCCACCTTGTCCCACAGGCTCACGACCACCTCTCCCTTGTCCACAGGTAATCTACCAACAACAGGTACATTCCATGCCATCCTATCAGCCTGTTCATTGCCCCGCACTCCCGCATGGCCAGGGCAACAAATCCATACAATTCCTATAATCTGTGACCTCTGAAGCGAGGTGAGCCATTACACACGAAACATTCCTTTCTCCACTTCACTAAGCATACTCCTTGAGCGCATGATGAAGACAATGTGTGTTGCAGTTGTCTCCTCTAATCAACGGAATGCCACTGTGGCTGCTTCCACCTTCATTCTCATGCTGGAGGTCCTAGCGTCACATGCCTTAACTGTTACAGAAACATTCTAAAATAATTGTGGACCAAAAATGGGACGCAGAGGTGTTTCCAAGGCACCGGGCCGGGTTATATACTGGCCAAGACCTATTGACCATCCTCGTCGAGCGTCCTGGGCAACAGGTCCCTTCGGGGTCCTGGCCAAAGTCAGTAGGATCGCCGATTCCTCCGAAGTCGGAGAGTGTCTGCCTGTACGGCGAGGAACCACCAGTCTGCACACCAGTAAGCCAGACATGGGACAACGGATACTCACGCAAACCTCAAGTCCTGTATGACATCACACTGATGTTGGACAACAGGATGTCTTCATCCGACATACAGGACTTCGCATTGGAGCTCAAGCCAACGAACACAAGCAAGCAAGCAAGCAATGGATCAAAAATAGGAAAAACAAAATACTGAAATAATACAAGATGTGAACAACAAAGAAAACCGGCTCATAAACAGGGTCATGTTTCGGAAACTGAAATACTTTGGTCATAGTAAATGTCCCAGAGGCTTAGAACGAACAGTGCTGTTTTAGCGTTCACTCGCTTTGAACCCCAGCGTAATCCATGCAAGTGCTACTATTCCTAGTGAGTGTACTGGATTGATATTTGCCTTATGGCTTAGCTTTCCCCATTACCAGTGTTCTTCACCATCAGGCGAACTCACTCTGATTTCTTAGGTACTTATCATTTACGTCTGCAAGTCAATAACGTGAAGTCACATTTTAGTCCAACTGACCGTTGTAGGGTTAAACCCACTACCTCGGCATCAGCGCACCGGATATGTAAGAGTGAACGCTCTTATTCATTCCCCCATGCCTACCTTCATGCTGACATTAAAGTGCCGGAATGTAATTGTACCAGAATGATTCCCTTTGTCACTGCCCAATATCATACAAACGTATTCAAAAGCAGGAACTAACTGTGGGTCTGTGGTATGATATTTTGTAGGCCTGAATACAGGGAGAAATATGATTGATTGATTGATTGATTGATTTAGGAACCGACATCACAGCATTCGGGGCATTCCCATAAGCGCTCCGTCCCCATCCTCAGCAGCCAGTGAAGAGTTCCAACACTAATAGTACCAGTAGCAATCTGATTATATGTCCGTCTCGTCTTTCCTCCGAGCGTCGATCGTCGGCCAGATCCCCTCGTCACTCCTCGCTGTCACATTCTTGCCAGACCATGGTGATCCATTTGCTTCTCCGAGGTCTACACGTGTTCCCACAAGGCCGCAACCACGTCTGCCTTATCATGCATCAATACTCCACCAAGTTTTGCAGAGTCAGCCAATCTGCCCGCCTGTTCGTTCCCCAGCACACCAGCATGCCCCGGAGAAAAGATCCAGACGATGCTTATCCCCCGTGACTTCCGAAGCGAAGAAATAGAAATATGCTATACGGCTGGGATATGATATTTTGTAGACCTGAATTCAGGGAGAAATAGAAACCTGCCATACGGCTGTGATATGATATTTTGTAGATCTGAATACAGGGAGAAATAGAAACCTGCTGTGATGTGATATTTTGTTGGTCTGAAGACAGACAGAAATAGGCAGCTAGTCTTTTCCTCTATTAGCAAGTGACAAGCGCAGGTGTCGAACCCCATCTCATTGTGCTCATTTCATTATCTGCGCGGCCTCCTTTGGACTACGTTGATACGCCCTTCCCATCCCGGTATCATTTAATGGACATGGAGGTCTGCATGGCCGAATGGATAAGAACGAATGTTCGTAGACATCCGATGTGCTGATGCTGACGAAAGGAGTTCAACCTCTACACCGGAAAGTTGGACTAACATGTTAACGTCTCGTCCTTGACTTTGGGACGTAAATTACAGTACCTCTGAAGTCGGAGTGAGTTCGTCTGATGGCGAGGGACACTGTTATTAAGGAAAGCTAATCCACCCGCAAAATTCAGTCCAGTGTTGTGTATAGGGATTACGCTTGAGTTCAATGTGAGTGAGCGCCAAAAAAAAAAAAAAAAAAAACCAAACAAAAAACAAACAAACACAGTTAATGGGCATTGATCTCTCCATATCCATAATAATAATGACTACACTCGTTGTGGAATTTCTCATTGAGAATAGATAATTATATATTTGTCAGATGTAGTTATGTCACTGATCAGAACAGTTGTGCTGTATGGCTCTGAAACCTGGAGTACACCGAAAGGAGACGAAGCCTTGCTACAAACCTTTGAGAACAAAGTTTTAAGACGCATCTTTGGACCCATTAGGGATACACAAAGTGGAGAGTGGAAAAGAAGAAGTAACAAAGACATTTATGATCTGTTTAAGTCCCCGCTAATCACTGGTATCATGAAGGCTAATAGACTACAATGGCTGGGGCATATAGAAAGAATGGAAGATAATAGGGAAACAAAACTCGCTTACACTCAGGAAATAAATGACCGTAGACCCCAAGAAGACGGTGGAGAGATAATATATATACAGACCTACAAGCACTTGGAATCAACGACTGGCAAGAGAAGGTCCACCAGAGAGACGAATGGAGACGGATTGTATCTGCAGCAAAGAACCTCAATGGCTCGGAACGCTGAAGAAGAAGAAGAAGAAGTCATGTCTGTCCCTATGTATCTAATCTCACACAATCCTAAGATATTAATGTTCAGTGTTTTCAATTCTTTGTTTGTCGCCATCATCATCATTGTCTTTATTATCTTCATAACATTGTTATTATTATTATTATTATTATTATTATTATTATTATTATTATTATTATTATTATTATTATTATTATTATTAACGTTATTATGTTGCTTTCTTCATGGTACCGTACGCTGGTCCTTAAACTGATTACCTTCTCGGGAAGGTTAACCCGGTCAACAAATGCCTTAAGAAGTCGGATGTGTCGGCCGAAGTGCTCAAATATCGCAGCTCTGCTATAAACTGGCACAACGCGATTAGACCCAAAACAAACATTCCAGACGAATAACGAATAATAATAATTAACCACGGAGCTATTGAGGCATGCTGGAGTCTCTTTAGCGAAGTGATTAATCCCCCAGCCTCGCACTCCTAAGGGTGTGGGTTCGATTTCGGACTACATGATTCGCTTGACGAATGCAATTTTCTCCGAGACTTCCGAGGGTCGTCGCTGGAGCTACGGAGTTCGTTCTTCGTGCGACGCTTTCAGCATGTCGCCCTAAGGAAATAGACCGAGCCATATGAGACACAACCCGAAGAAACGAAGACGATTAGATTGATTAATGTTTCATTCACTCCTTGAGACAATGGTCATAGTTAAATTGCTATACACATTATTTTAAAAATTATTACAGTTACTTTCTATTACTATTATTACAGGTATTAGCTATTCAACAACTTCGACGCCAGATCTGCTGACACATTCTGCTTCAATACACTTTTCAACATCTTCAATACCGTCAGAAGCTCTAACAACCTCGTCTGTAACATCGGCAACTCCAACGACGTCAGAAGCTCTAACAACCTCGTCTGTAACATCGGCAACTCCAACGACGTCAGAAGCTCTAACAACCTCGTCTGTAACATCGGCAACTCCAACGACGTCAGAAGCTCTAACAACCTCGTCTGTAACATCGGCAACTCCAACGACGTCAGAAGCTCTAACAACCTCGTCTGTAACATCGGCAAATCCAACGTCGTCAGAAGCTCTACAAACAACTTCTGTTTCTTTCGACTTTTCAACAACCGCGACTCCAGTCACCGGACCTACCCCCCAGAGCTGCGTTCAGTGTGGCGACTTTGCCTTTGACAAGCCATGCACGCCAATAGAACTTTTATTGAACGATGCAAGATCCTGCCCTGAAGGGTTACCATATTGCTTTGAAACAGTCAGCATAAAAGGCGGCAATTTACAAGTTGTCAAAGGGTAACTATCTAAAGTACATTTTATTTTTATGTCGTCCCTTATAATGGATTCTTTGATAACTAATTAATTATACATTAAACAGTTATTCTACATCTTTTAGCTTTTATTTCCCATTGAGGAAAATGTCCTTAACCAACTCACTTCAAGAATGTTACTATCTTCTGCTGCTTCATTTCTGTTTTTAATGACCTTCATGACCTAGCCCTGTGGCCAAGCCATCCAGATATTTACGTCTCTACTTTCTCTTTGTGCGTTTCCCCATCAATCTTGCCAGTTGTCACCGAGTTCTCTATTTTATTTCTTCTCATAACGTGCCCAAAAATGTGACTGACTACATCTAATTTCTTCAACCAGTCTGCGGTTTTCATTTGCCTCTAGTAGGACTTGCCCATTGGTTTTTCTGTCCGTCTATGGTATTCATTGCATTTCCCTCAGAAACCACATTTCCACTGCCATTAGATGTTTTTCAGATTGTTTGCTCATTATCGACGTTTAACATCCATACAAAAGTACAGGTTCTATGTAGCACTAGAACACTCTTTTTATCATTGCAATAGACATATTTTTACTGGTCACAGTATCCTCATGTTTCCTTAACGTCGTCGCCTTGCTACTGAGTGAGTGCGTGGCGCGACACTGTGTGCTGTGAATTTCGTGTGAAATACTTTCACATCTGTCCGCGGTTGTTTGTAGCGTGAACTGCATGTTCAGAACGATGGTGGACGACTGTCGCTGAATTGACTGGTTTCCCTTTTCGGTTAACGAGTGCATTTTTCATGAGACTCCTAGGAGTCATCGCTGGCGCTACGGAGTTCGTGCTTTGTGCTGCGCTTTTGGCGGATGGCCCTATGTAAAGAGACCAAGCCATATGGGATAAAACCAGGGTCAGTGGAGTCGTTCTAGTGACTTCCGCTCCCTAACGACGGCATTATGCACAGTGCACCTGTACGGGCTGTTGGCTTGCCGAGACTCCTGTCTGTTCCACTTATCACATTGGGCAGTGAGAAGTATTTTGTGTGATATTCACTGGCACAGGAACGGAGCATAATAGAGACGAACTGTTGCTGTAAAGTTGGAACCGCGACTAACTAACTTTCTTAACTTTGTGTGTCCTATCAGACATCATCGTATTTTCTCATCTCTAGCATTTGTTTGTTCCTCTCAACTAGCTTCACATTGATATTCTTTCATACCACTTTAATCCCGCTGGTCCACGCATGCACGTACATTGAATCTTTATTTAGTGTACAGTATTAATAATTGTGTTAGTTGTTGTCCATGATTCTGACTCACAGTAGTACTGATTTAACATTGAATTTAAATATTCCATGTTTGGTGCTAAGTTTAATTTCTTTTGACTTAGGCTTTAATAGCCCCGCTAGAATACCATTTGGATCAGCAACTTTCCCATCAGCATTTTGACAGCTTTTCTTCTGCAGGCTGGATATCAGGTGGGTCATTTGAAACTGGTCTATTTAGAAGTTCTTCAGAGTATTCAGCCCATGTGTTCATTTGATATTAAATGTTGGTGAGATTTTTCCCGCGACTTTTTGTGAGAAGTCCGTTAACTTGATTATAGTTTTCTACTAATTTCCATGTGATGTTGTAAAGGTATATGTGGTTTCCTTTTATTGTTGCATCTTCTGTCTCTTTTGCTTGGGCATCTAAATATTGTCTGTTATCCTGCTTCATGCACTTCATAACTTCTTTGTTTGCTTCTGTGTATTTTACCCGGGCTTTGACTTTAGCAGCTCTGGTTTTGCTACCATTTAAATCTTTACCTTTCCTTTCCTCCTTTTGCTTGAGCATGTACGGCTTTACCCATGCTTCATATTTTCGCCGGCTTTCTTCCAAGGACTTCCATTCACGAATCACTCCAAATGCTGTAAGCAGTCTTTCGTACTTTCCCCGTTTATAAGCGGTTTCAAGACTTGGGACTTACTAGAGACTAGTAAAACTGATAAATTGGGACATAACAGACCAATTAGGAGGTCAGCATGGCCGAATAGATAAGAGAGCTTGCTCTTAATATTTCCTGTGTGATGATGCAGAGGTAGTGGATTCAATCCCTAAACGGCCATTTGGACTAAAATATGGACTTCTTGTCTTTGACTTGGGGACGTACATTACAAGTACCCCAGAAGTATAAACAGCTGATGGCCAGAGACACTGATACTAACTGATACTAGGAAAAGTTAATTAATAGGCAAAATTTAGCCCAGTGCACTAGAAGTAGTAGTACGTGTGTGGACTACACTGAGTTCAAAGCGAGGGAACATAAAAAAAACCAATCTGTTTATTAACCTAAAGATTGGAGATACCGAGGATTGTACTCGATAAAACAACCTAAAGATTGGAGATACCGAGGACTGTACTTGATAAAACAACCTAAAGATTGGAGATACCGAGGACTGTACTTGATAAAACAACCTAAAGATTGGAAATACCGAGGATTGTACTCGATAAACAACCTAAAGATTGGAGATACCGAGGATTGTACTCGATAAAACAACCTAAAGATTGGAGATACCGAGGATTGTACTCGATAAAACAACCTAAAGATTGGAGATACCGAGGACTGTACTCGATAAAACAACCTAAAGGTTGGAGATACCGAGGATTGTACTCGATAAAACAACCTAAAGGTTGGAGATACCGAGGATTGTACTCGATAAAACAACCTAAAGGTTGGAGATACCGAGGATTGTACTCGATAAAACAACCTAAAGATTGGAGATACCAAGGATTGTACTCGATAAAACAACCTAAAGATTGGAGATACCGAGGATTGTACTCGATAAAACAACCTAAAGATTGGAGATACCGAGGATTGTACTCGATAAAACAACCTAAAGGTTGGAGATACCGAGGATTGTACTCGATAAAACAACCTAAAGGTTGGAGATACCGAGGATTGTACTCGATAAAACAACCTAAAGAGTTGGAGATACCGAGGATTGTACTCGATAAAACAACCTAAAGATTGGAGATACCGAGGATTGTACTCGATAAAACAACCTAAAGATTGGAGATACCGAGGATTGTACTCGATAAAACAACCTAAAGATTGGAGATACCGAGGATTGTACTCGATAAAACAACCTAAAGATTGGAGATACCGAGGATTGTACTCGATAAAACAACCTAAAGATTGGAGATACCGAGGATTGTACTCGATAAAACAACCTAAAGATTGGAGATACCGAGGATTGTACTCGATAAAACAACCTAAAGATTGGAGATACCGAGGATTGTACTCGATAAAACAACCTAAAGATTGGAGATACCGAGGATTGTACTCGATAAAACAACCTAAAGATTGGAGATACCGAGGACTGTACTCGATAAAACAACCTAAAGGTTGGAGATACCGAGGATTGTACTCGATAAAACAACCTAAAGGTTGGAGATACCGAGGATTGTACTCGATAAAACAACCTAAAGGTTGGAGATACCGAGGATTGTACTCGATAAAACAACCTAAAGATTGGAGATACCAAGGATTGTACTCGATAAAACAACCTAAAGATTGGAGATACCGAGGATTGTACTCGATAAAACAACCTAAAGATTGGAGATACCGAGGATTGTACTCGATAAAACAACCTAAAGGTTGGAGATACCGAGGATTGTACTCGATAAAACAACCTAAAGGTTGGAGATACCGAGGATTGTACTCGATAAAACAACCTAAAGATTGGAGATACCGAGGATTGTACTCGATAAAACAACCTAAAGATTGGAGATACCGAGGATTGTACTCGATAAAACAACCTAAAGATTGGAGATACCGAGGATTGTACTCGATAAAACAACCTAAAGGTTGGAGATACCGAGGATTGTACTCGATAAAACAACCTAAAGGTTGGAGATACCGAGGATTGTACTCGATAAAACAACCTAAAGATTGGAGATACCGAGGATTGTACTCGATAAAACAACCTAAAGATTGGAGATACCGAGGATTGTACTCGATAAAACAACCTAAAGGTTGGAGATACCGAGGATTGTACTCGATAAAACAACCTAAAGATTGGAGATACCGAGGATTGTACTCGATAAAACAACCTAAAGATTGGAGATACCGAGGATTGTACTCGATAAAACAACCTAAAGATTGGAGATACCGAGGATTGTACTCGATAAAACAACCTAAAGATTAGAGATACCGAGGACTGTACTCGATAAAACAACCTAAAGGTTGGAGATACCGAGGATTGTACTCGATAAAACAACCTAAAGGTTGGAGATACCGAGGATTGTACTCGATAAAACAACCTAAAGGTTGGAGATACCGAGGATTGTACTCGATAAAACAACCTAAAGATTGGAGATACCGAGGATTGTACTCGATAAAACAACGTAAAGATTGGAGATACCGAGGATTGTACTCGATAAAACAACCTAAAGATTGGAGATACCGAGGATTGTACTCGATAAAACAACCTAAAGATTGGAGATACCGAGGATTGTACTCGATAAAACAACCTAAAGATTGGAGATACCGAGGACTGTACTCGATAAAACAACCTAAAGGTTGGAGATACCGAGGATTGTACTCGATGAAACAACCTAAAGGTTGGAGATAACGAGGATTGTACTCGATGAAACAACCTAAAGGTTGGAGATACCGAGGATTGTACTTGATCAAACAACCTAAAGGTTGGAGATACCGAGGATTGTACTTGATAAAACAACCTAAAGGTTGGAGATACCGAGGATTGTACTTGATAAAACAACCTAAAGGTTGGAGATACCGAGGATTGTACTTGATCAAACAACCTAAAGGTTGGAGATACCGAGGACTGTACTCGATAAAACAACCTAAAGTTTGGAGATACCGAGGACTGTACTCGATAAAACAACCTAAAGGTTGGAGATACCGAGGATTGTACTTGATGAAACAACCTACAGGTTGGAGATACCGAGGACTGTACTTGATAAAACAACCTAAAGGTTGGAGATACCGAGGACTGTACTTGATAAAACAACCTAAAGGTTGGAGATACCGAGGACTGTACTTGATAAAACAACCTAAAGGTTGGAGATACCGAGGATTGTACATGATAAAGCAACCTAAAGGTTGGAGATACCGAGGATTGTACATGATAAAGCAACCTAAAGGTTGGAGATACCGAGGATTGTACATGATAAAACAACCTAAAGGTTGGAGATACCGAGGACTGTACATGATAAAGCAACGTAAAGGTTGGAGATACCGAGGACTGTACTTGATAAAGCAACCTAAAGGTTGGAGATACCGAGGACTGTACTTGATAAAACAACCTAAAGGTTGGAGATACCGAGGACTGTACTTGATAAAGCAACCTAAAGGTTGGAGATACCGAGGACTGTACTTGATCGAGTGTACTTGACTCCAAGTGCAATCCTTGGAATCCCCAATCTTCGGAGATACCGATGATTGTACTTGATAAAATGACAGCCAAACATTTGCTGCAAGAGTGTCCAACATAAGCAGAACAGAGGAAATTACTTGGTCTACACCCTCTCCATGTGAGCACAAACTCCCAGGTGGACCTAACCTAAAATTGGTGCCACAAAATGTCCTGCAGAGTAAAGGGGTCGGTGTTAGATTGACCCATCACTCATCGAATGTCGATTGGTCTCTCAAACTATGAAGTTAGCACGAAATACTAGCTACGCATCAAGGACTGTAAAAGGATTCTTTACTGTAGTGTTTGTTTTCTATTGACCATCCACAGGTGTGCCGAAGCGAATTTCTGTCGCGTGGAGTGGGATATTGGTCACTCACGACCTGGTTGCTACCCTCTGGATGTCACGATAGTCAACGTAACATGTACTTACTGTTGCAGAGGTGACTCCTGCAACAACATCATACCACCGTCTGCCGACTCAAGAGTGTCTTCCCCTTAAATCATCTGTATCGTGTAGGTACCAGCTTGGCCTATCGTTGTGTACAGGCACATAACGAAACTTTATAACTTTTCGCTCTCAAAAAGTTTAGCAGCAGAAGTTAGATTTTCACTTGCACAAGTTGTTTGATTTCAATACTGAAATCTGATAATATTGAGGGGCTGTTTTGGAGAATACAGTTGATAATGAGAACTTTCTTTATGTTCTATTGTGATTTTGTGTGTTTATGTGTGAGCGCATACTCATGTGTATACAGTTACTGATACCTTTCAATTTTGACAGACGATTGTCACATTCAAAAAATGGCATAATACCTACAATGCCTATCGGGGACCAGCTGTGGAATTATCCTCTCTAAAGCACAACACCCGGGCTGAATTGTAGAGGCTGTGTTGCCCATGCAGTACGATTCCTCTCTCGGCCTGCCTAGTTTACTCCAGAGGAAAGGTAACATCAATATATCTGGAACAAGACAAGCTGCATAAATTGCCGGACCAGCAAAGCAATGCTCTAACTGTCCACCTGTCGGAGCTTTGACTCTTGACCAGTTGCCAACCAAGGCTTAGGGCCATGACATTTAGTCTTTAGGTCGTATTTTCTCGCAATAATCCTATTGTCTTGTACCTGTCCAGATTGCGCTCCTCCGTCAGAAACCGTTGGCACAATGTGGAGTGTCAAGTTTGCAATTGTATATAGGCAAGTGAGGTAAGGCCTAATTGCACAAAATAGTACATCAACAAAGAACAATCTGAACGCCTTTAATGACGAAAGATAGGTATTGAGGTCACCGGAAGTGTTCATACAGAAACAAACATGGAGGAACTCCAGTGTATTATGTCATGAGTGTGATTTGTTTGTAGTGTACACTTGATGTAAGTTCACTGAATCTTCGTGTCTCCCTCCCTCCCCCCCCCCCCCCCCCCCACAAATTATATTGTTGCTGAACAGGTTATATCTCTTGCACTTAATATATTTGGGTATTTAAACCAACACCAACATCAAAATCAAGTTATCATTTATGCCAAAGACCCTACCAATTGCAGATAATCGACAATTCAAAACCTCTCACACAGACCAATACCATGTGCATCTAAAGTTCACAACATGTGCAACTAAAGTTCACAACCATCATGTGCAACTAAAGCCCACATCCATCATATACAACTAAAGTTCACAACCATTATGTGCAACTAAAGCCCACATCCATCATATACAACTTAAGTTCATAACCATAAGAATATTTTTGAGATTACCTAACCCTAAATGTGTGCGGTCGCTGCAGTGATCTCAGATACAGAACTACAGATACAGCATGACCAATGACCTCACTGATTAGGGCCAAACTAAAAGTAGGTTTAGACCAAACATGTTCCACAATCACATGAACCAATATTATAATGTAAATTTTCCTTCACCAGGCATTAAAATTGGGGAAGATACCACGAAATAAAACAAAATAACACGACGACCTTAGTATGGCGATATATCGTCCTTCTGTCCAAATGAGAGGCCACATTCGGCGATATATTATTCTTCAGCACTGAATCCGTTAAAAGCTAACGAGGAAGAAAAATAATGATCAGATCTAGGACTAGAATTCAAAGTTAACAAATTATGTCACACAACTTTATATAAATGTAGAGGCCATTGTGAGTGGCACCTTGCAGTCTTGACAGACCAAGTATGTGAGTTGGAATGTGGGCAAAATTCCATCATAATGCCTGGGCAGAGCTTCAGAGAACATGTGGTGCCCAAACGACATGTCCCCTCTCTCGGCCTTGTCTTGTTTGATCCAATACGTCTGGAACAAGGTAGGCTGCAGACGCTGGCGGCTCAGCGTCAAACTTCCGATACCTCGCCTCCACGAGCAGGAGACGAGCGATGGCCAGACCTTAAACCCTTGGGATTTGACTTAGAAGAAGCCATTACCCATCAATTAAAAGATATGGCCTAGTAAAGATTGATTCTTATAGTTTCTTAAATTTCTAGAACGGCGCAAAAAAAAAAAAAAAAGAGGTAAATACTTAAATCATCGTGCATTCAAGTTTTTTCTAAAGTGTCTAGTGTGGCAGAAGTGGCGAAGTGGTTACTGTGCTGGCCTGCCAAGACAGTGGGCAGGTTTGAATCCCAAGTGAAGGTAGAATTATATTTCTCTGACCAGTATGGTGATGAGTAGTAAAGGCTGCGGGCGTGATATTGACGAGGCATCAAGGCATGCACGAAGGAGCATGCACTCATTCTTGATCTACGTCTTCCCCGCCATCTCCTTCTTCTCACCCTAGTGCTGCTGTCGTTCCTCCCTCATCTCCTCATCCTTCAACTCCCCATTAACATTCTCTTCTTCTTCTCCTTCTTATCATCTTAATCTTTCTCTATATACTCCTCCACTACTCAGTGTATTCCTCCTCCACCTCTTCCTCCTCACCCACCTTCTTCTTTTTCGACCTTTCCTTAGTCTTCCCCTTCTTCTTCGTCTTTTCATTCTACTTCGTCTCCCCCTCCTCCTCCTCCTCCTCCTCCTCCCAGCTTCTGGTAGTCGGTAAAAGGAAAAGATCATGTCCACAGTTGACCCTTCACCTTGAAATCCACATAGGGTCAATACTGGAGTGAATGTAATAGTGATATTAAAGTGCTCTCGAGTGTTTGATTAAGTCTGGCTCGACGCTTAGAGGAAAGGCGAGACGCACATATAATTAGATTGCTACTGGTACTATTGCGGTTGGAACTCTTCGCTGGCTTCTGAGGATGGGGACGGAGCGCTGTCAAAGTCCTTATGGGAATGCTCCGAATGCTGTGATGTCGGTTCCTAAATCAATCAATCAATCAATCAATAATTAAGTCTGGCGGAATTCCACCACATACTGGTACCTTGTCAGAGAACAGACTGCCAATAAATAGCCTTTTCAAATTCATCGGGTGTAGACGCTGTTTCAAGCTTTGTCATATTTGGAAGATATTGAATAACGAAGACGGGACGCAGATGTGTTTCCAACGCACCGGGGCCAGGCTCTATACTGGCCAAGACCTACTAAAAAGTTCTAGTTGTGCGGCCTGGGCAACAGGTCCCTTCGGGGTCCTGGCTAACGTAGTAGGATCGCTGATTCTTCCAAAGTCGGAGAGTATCTGTCTGCAGGACGAAGAACCACCAGTCTGCACACCAATAAGCCAGACATGGGACAATGGATACTCACGCAAACCTCAGGTCCTGTATGACATCACACTGATGTTGGACACCAGGATGTCTTCATCCGACATACAGGACTTCATGCTGGAGTTCACAGCCAGCGAACGCAAGCAAGCAATAACGAAGACACAGATAGTTCGAGTGTACGATTTATAGCCTGGCATATTTCGCTGCAAGCTCGTCGGTTACATACTGCAAAATGCACACAATAATAACACATACATTGAAGCATTAAGATAAATCCTTCAAGCTGAAAAATACAACACACATATTCACACAGTAATTTAGACAGTCTACAACGGGAATTTTAAACTGACTATCATGTTTGGACAATTTTGGCTTTTGTAGATGAATAACAATTGCCTCGGAAAACTTTAACAGGCGTCCATTTTGTGTGTTAATCAACACACGAAACGCAGTGTCCCTAGCATTCACATTGCCAGTCTAAAAAAATGGCTTCAAAATATCTTATTGTTATATATTATGTTGTGTGAATTCTGCAGTATGCACGTGATGTGATACAGCGTTATATGCCAGGCAATACATTGTACAATCTTAGGTTTGTGTCTTATGTGTTCAAAATCACTGTGTGAAAAATTTGGTTTGAATAATGTCGATATCTGCAGTAATTTTGTTTTGTTTTGCATTCGCTCGTCTTGAACTCAAGCATAGTCTATACATGTGCTAGTACGTTTAGTGCACTGGACTGACATTTGTGTATGGATTAACCGGGGTACTTGTATATCCTCAAGTCAAGGACGAGAAGTCAACATTTTAGTCCAACTGACCGGTGTAGGGGTTTAACCAACTACCTCGGCATCAGCACACCGGATGTTTAAGAAGGAGCGCTTTTATCCATTTGGCCATGTTGATCCCCATCTGCAGCAATGACTGTTTGTAGTACGTAGCTCCTATACTAGTTATTGTTGTTTATTTCATCATTATCATGTGCCATGCCGATAAGCGTGGGCAGTCATGTTTCGCCATCTCTCTCGATCACCAAAGTCGTGGATCAGCTCTGTGTTCTTGTCTCGATCATGCCACATTTTCAAGCCATCCATATATTTACTTCTCAGCCTTCCCCTCATTCTTTGTCAACGTCTCACATCCATATAAAAGTACAGGTTCTATGTAGCATTTCAACATTCTTTTTCTCGTTGCAGTTGACATCTTTTAATTAGTCGATATGTTTTCCATATGGCAAAAGACTATGTTCTCCATAGTAAAAAAATCTTAAAGACGAGAGAGTGAGGGTAAATTATGAGAAAGAACTAAGTTAAATTTTCGCAAAACTACCCGTAGAAAGGAAAACAGTGGAAATGAATGGGAACTGTTTAATTTCAAGTATTCTTAGCATTGCAAAAATAACATGTGGAACCACGAAAAACAAAACCATTGATAAAGAAAAGATGTTGGAAAGTTGATGGAACGACGAGGTTAAGAAAGCTGTAAAAGACAAAAAAGGGAAATATAAAAAGTGAATGACAAACAAACAGGATGGTGATTACATCGAATATAAAATAACAAGAAGACACTCAAATAGAATAATAAAAAGGGAAAAACAAAAAGACTGAGAGGAGATGGAGAAACCCGAAATAAAAACAAAAAGGAGGCAACTAGAAACTTCTATAAAAAAGTGTAGTACAATTAGAACCAGAACTGTACCGTTTGACCCAACATAAATAATTAACAGCGAAACAAGAGAACCAGTAAGAGAATAAAAACAATTCCTAAAAAGATGGAGGCAGTACTTAGAACAACTGTTAAAGATCCCATCAGATGCAACAGGAATTCAAGAAACCGACACAGACGCCATCGGTGAGCTAGATAGAACCAGACATAATTAAAGAAGAAATAAGAGAAGCCATAAGATTAGCCCCATTGAATAAATCACCAGGACACGACGAAATGCCAAATGAACTAATTAAAGCAGCAAGAGAAGTAGCATAGCATATTTAACCATGTTTGGGTAGACCATTAGACACCACGAGACTGGGGATGCGCCATAATTATCCCAATTTGGGAAAAAAAAACAAAGGCAGTAAAAGAGACTGCACGTAATACAGAGGCATTTCCCATTCGAGTCATACTGGAACAATATTTTGCAAAAATCTCGAGAAAAGACTACGACCTACAATAGAACACCAGCTAAACAAACACAACTTTGATTTAGGAAAAATCATGGATTTCCATCATCATTGGCATTCTTTGTCGAAAAAGACTAAAACGAGTGTTTCATTAAACTCAATTGAGTTTTCTATAAGTTGTCTAAGAGCAAAGATGGCATCTATGCTTCCTTTGATTTAGGAAAAATCAAAGGAAGCATAGATGCCATCTTTGCTCTTAGACAACTTATAGAAAACTCAATTGAGTTTAATGAAACACTCGTTTTAGTCTTTTTCGACAAAGAAAATGCATTTGATAGAGGAGATGGAAATAAACTGTGGGAAATCCTTAAACGAATTGGAGTGAGTACATATCTAACAAACCTATGTAGAAGCCTATATAACAACGGTGAATGCATAGTGAGAACAAGTGGAGGACACTTAGAACACTACACCATAAGATATGGAGTACATGGCTGCGATCTGTCCCTCCTCTTGTTAATAACCTATATAGACATCATATGTAAAGAAACCAGCCAAACAGAGACAGCAAGCAACACCACATAAAGCACAGAACACAGAAGAAAAATCAACGGCAAATTACACCATTAAAGAACTCCTATTTGCGGACGATAAAGCACTAATAGCAAAATCGGAAGCAGAACTACAAGTCCACATAAATAGTTTAAACGAAGTGTGTAAGGAACATAACATGACAATTAGCAGCAGTAAAAGAGAGGTAATGACTATAACCAAAGAAGAAAAAACAACAAGGATTATCTGAAAGAACACCCCCTGCAACACGTAAAGTGCTTCAAGTACTTAGGAAGTATATCTTCAAATGGAAAATCAAAGCACGAGATTGAAAATATATGCAATAATGCAAACCAACTTATTGGACAAATGACACCAATATTAAAGAACAAACATGTATCAGTAGATACTATAAACAAAACAAAAACTTCTACAACACAATCTTCCTACCAACTCTGTAATACTAATGCCAAACCAGGACAATGACAGAAGAAGAGAAGAGAAAGATTACAATAATGGAAATGAGATTCCTGAAAAGAATACTCAATGTATCAAGTAGAGAGAAAATCTGAAATGAAGAAATCAGGCTAAAGTGGGGGTTATAGCAGCGCTAGATTTAATTAGAAAACAGCAAGTTAAATGGTTTGGCCATATAACTAGATTACCAGCTAACAGTATACAATAACAAGCAATGACGTAAAGACCAAAGAAGAGGCAGACCATGTAAACAATGAATAGAGGGAAATAACAGAGTCCACGGGAATCTCGACACATGAAGCACATAAACGGGCACTCTCCCGCTGTTTATGCTTCACCTTGACACCGCAAGGTACAAGAGGAACATGTTGAGATGAGATGAATTCTGCATTGGTTAATCTGTCACGCCATTTTAGTGCCACTATTCTGTGCAGACACAGTTAGTGAATGTGTGTATAGCCACTTTAGTAACATTTTCTAAATTGCTTTTTAATTATGCAACTTTATAAGTAGATACATCTTGAAAAAAAAAATTCAACGGTACCTTATTCAAGTCTATAGGTCAATTCTAAGCCGAGATATTAATGTTTGTGTGTCAGTTTATCATTTATTATGAACAAAGAAGAAAATAATATTTCAGAACATTGACAAAGTGTGGCCTAAACATTTTGTATTTTATTAGTAATTATTTGCGTCGTTCTCCAGATCATGGTTCCACTAAACAAAAATATAGGTGACAACCTTTGTCCTTAATTACCACTGATTACTGCAACACGCTTTTGAAGATAAGAAATCCAAAATAACATATTTCTAGTACATCAGCATTAACATGTATTCAGCTTTTCATGAAATGTACCGTCGCATATAGATAAACAGTTAACTCTTTCTATTCCATCTTATATATAAAGTCACATGTACTGTTTGCGCATAGAAGTCGGCTTAGCTTAAAAAAATATGAGCGCTCGTTCTTAAACTTCATGTGCGCTAATGAAAAGGTAGGGGTTCATTCTCTACACCGGCATTCTGTTGGCATTAAACGTTGACTTCTCCTTCAGAAAGAAGCAATGACAAACTACAGAACGTAACATTGCCTAGAATATCAACCTGAGGGGGACGCAGAGGTGTTTCCAAGGCACCAGGGCCGGGTTATATACTGGCCAAGACCTATTGACGTGTCCTCGTCCTGCGTCCTCGGCAACAGGTCCCTTCGGGGTTCTGGCTAAAGTCAGTAGGATCGCCGATTCCTCCGAAGTCGGAGAGTGTCTGCCTGTACGGCGAGGAACCACCAGTCTGCACACCAATAAGCCAGAAATGGGACAACGGTTACTCACGCAAACCTCAGGTCCAGTATGACATCACACTGATGTTGGACAACAAGATGCCTTCATCCGACATACAGGACTTCGCGTTGGAGCTCAAGCCAACGAACACAAGCAAGCAAGCATCAACCTAAGGTTGATAGCAGCGTCATGCGAAGAACATACATAATTGAAAACGCTGATTGTTTGCCGATCACAGAGGTGGTCATGCTGTTTGTCCATCAAGAATGATGATGACCATTCTTTTCATCTAGTGGCGTTGAAAGCTTGGAACCGTGAGTTCTAAGATAGCTGGTAAGGCCTATTTTGACTCGAAATGTTCTTTGAAAATTTGAGCAAAGAATGCTTGACGTTCCAGGAGGAGGATCTCTTGCAGTGGTTGTTTTGTCGAGCCATTTTTTTCACAGCTATCACAGCTCTTGCAGTCATGATTGCTTCACAAGTGACTACACCCTTGCGTAATAATGTATGCCTCGAATTTCGGTCTTTGGTAGCAGTCTCCCGTGTGTCGTGATGAATAACAAAAGCTTTTAGTGAGATCTTCAGTGTCTTTACAGCATTTCCTCTGGCCGCTTTGGGGGCTTTACCACAGAACAGCTCGAGGTAAAAAATTCGTTTAGGGAGAAGGGGATCTGGCATGCGAGTTAAGTTACCAGCCCAGCAAAACTGATTCGACTTAGTAGAGTGTGGGTACTGGGCATGGACGCCCTTTCTAAGACTTCGGTGTCTGGGATCTTGTATTGGCATCTAATCTTAATTAGCTTCCTAAGGCAGACTGTGTGGAAGTGGTTTAATTTCCTGGTGTGTCGCTGGTAAATAGTCCAGGTTTCACAAGCATATAACAGTGTAGATAATACGACTGCTTTGTAAACTTTCAACTTTGTTTGCAGACTCCTTCCATTTCTATCCCACACATTTTTGTACAGTCTGCCAAAGGCCGCGCTGGCCTTGGAGATTCTTGCATTCACTTCGTCATCGATTGTGGCAGCTTGTAACAGATGAAGTTGGATGAAGAAATGACTTGCGCGATGAACTGAATTAAAGTGAGGAAGAGTTGTGCAATTAGTCGACCACACTTGCTCGCCTGAGTCCATCTGAACCCAGTGGCAAGACAAGTTAAGACAACTGGGGACGAATTGGATGACCAGGCCTATCTACGTGCCTTGTCATGATCCTTACGTTCCACAACGATCTGCAGGTAGACGCCCTCTTGTCCGTTACATCATCAATGATTTCTTCTGCGCAGTCTGCCGAATCCCGTTCCAAGAAGTAGAAGACAGACATAAAAAAACACATGGTCATTAGAGTGCACATTAGACAACATAAATCTGAAAGCTATGGTGCCATAAACGTTGACTTCTAGTTAAGAAAGCAATGGCAAACAACCGAACGTAAAATTACATGCAAAAGCAACCAGTGATTGATAGCAGCGTCCTGCAAAGAACATGGCGTTTTTGTTAGTTACCATACTTCCACGCATGACCACTGGACACCTGGTAGTCACGCGCTGAAGTACACGTGTTCCTGCAGCTAGGCGCTGTCGTCATTTGACGGTAACAGGTTCGATGCCTGGTATGTTAACTACAGCTTTCAATTTTTATATTATTTTTTATATAAATTATAAATTTTATATTATTTTTATTATATATAATAATGTGTTCTCTAATCTCTATTTCTTTCTTTCTTCTACTTCTATGCGCGTCAAACAATACTTGTGAATTTATTTATGAACGCTCTTAGTGGCCTCAAAGGGCTTCTCAATTGATCCTTCTATCACAGAAAATTATGTTAAAGTTAGTTAGTTAGTTGGTTAGTTAATTAGTTGGTGAATCGCGGTTCCAACTTCACGGCAAAGGGTCGTCCTCGTTATGCTCTGTTCCTGTGCCAATGAATGTCACACAAAATGTTCCTCTCTGCCCCATGTGAAAAGTGGAGCAGACAGGATTCTCGACAAACCAACAGCCCGCATAAGTATAATGTGCATAATGTCGCTGCCAGAATGCCAACATAAAAAAAGTCCGCCACGAAAAATACAGTTCATCGTCGATGGAAGCGACAGTCACTAGAAAACCAGCAGCTGCACATTACTGCATAATGCAAACCAGTAAAGACGCTTAAAAGTCGACAGGATCGACTTCATTGCACCGGGTTTTATCCCATATGGCTCAGTCTCTTTCCGCAGCACGGAAAGCGTCGCACAAAGCACGAACTCCGTAGCTTTTAGCGACGACCCACAGGAGTCTCCGAAACATTTAACTAGTAAACCGAAGGGTGCGGCCCAGAATCGAACCGACAACCTTCGGAGCACGAGCCAAACGGCTTGACCACTTCGCCACAGAGACTCCCAGTAGCTTTGGTATATGAAGTGTTCGGACACACCTAGTCGATGTGTCGAGATAAACCGCAAGTAATATGGAAGCCGGTCTCCCTGGCGTTGGTGTTGACGTCTTTCTCCGTAATCCTGTATATTCTCGTGAATAACGCAGCTGCGCGAGATTCTGTAGCGGATCTCGCCGCGTTGGTTACTTGCGGGGGTATGTTACTTGCGGGGGTATGTGAGCCGGTCGTTAAGAAAGCAATGGCAAACTACTGAGCGTAATCTTGCCTAGTACATGAACAGCAGCTGAAAGATGCTGGCGTTGACTGCACCGTCCTGTAAGGGATTTGCAACATAAAAAAATATGGAAGCAGATCGCATTGGGTTGATTTCCACGTTTTGAGATTCGATCGTTCAGAAAGCAATGTCAAGCTACTGAACGTAAAACGTCCCAAGTAAATCCCAAAGAGGCAATACATTTAGTGATAACCAAAACAATAATAATAACAAAAACAAAAGAACAACATTATATGTCATGCTGATAGCGTGGGTTTTCATGTTTCACCATCTCACACGATCACCAGAGTCGTAGATCAGCTCCGTGTTCTTGCCTCTACCATGACATGTGGCCACACCATCCAGATATTTACTTGTTTGCCTTCCTTATGTTCTTTTCCTAGCGATCTTGCCAGTTGTCACCAAGTTCTCTAGTTTATATATTTCTTCTCAAAGCGTGCCCATAACATTTTGCCTGCCTACGTCTTATTTCTCTAATCAGGTTACTGTTCTCATTTGCTTCCTGTAGGACTTGCTCATAAGTTTTTCTGTCTGTCCATGGCATTCTTTGTATTTTCCCCAGAAACCATATTTCCACCTCCATCAGATGTTTTTCAGCGTGTCTGCTCATTTTTACATCCATACAAAATTACAGGTTTTATGTAGCACTTCAATACTTTTTTTTTCTCGTTGCAATTGGCATCTGTTTATTGGTGAGTATCTTTTTCATCTTGCAAAAGGCTGCATTTTCCATAGCCAACGCCATCGGCGCCAAATTCTGTTCCTACGTCCTTTAAGTGTTAACGGATTTTCAGTATTTTTTCTCTATTTAAATTATCCTGCTAAATTGTCATATCAAGAGAGGGAAAAAAAAAAGCTGACCCCAAAACACAGCAGTTAAAGTGTTATGAATCTCCTATACGTTTAGCGCATAGTTTGTGAACACAATTTATATTTCAAAATGGCGTTCCTTGCGTTCACAGCGTGGGTTGTGTTAATACAGTTAAACTTCGCTGCAGGTAAGTCTAAAGATGGTCTGGAAATGTAAGTGAAACTCCTGGGTTGTAAGATATATACGTACTTGCTAATTTGGTGGTTTGGGTATAGTTATTATTGTTTATTATTGTTGTTGTCTGTGTTTGTTTTCATAACGGTATACGCACTAAAGCTTATGTTGGCCAGGATATGTTTTTTCCTTCGTTCTATTCTGCCTTTCGTCTCCCAGTGGAGTATATGCCTTCAACTTAACAAAGCCCCTTGTAGGACTGTTCATGATTGATTGGGTTTTGCTGGTTAAGGATTCTGCGAGATAGGTAGCCAGTCTGACACCACAATTCCATGTCGCTTCTTACGACATGCATGTTAGGTTACGAGGTTACTATTCTTTGCTTCAGAGATCACATAATGTGAGAATTGCATTGGTTTTTGTCCCTGGCCACACCGGAGTTCAGGGGAATGAACAGGCTGATAGGCTGCTAGGGAATACACCTCTTGGTGGTAGATTACCTAGGGACAAGGGAGTGGTCGTCGTGCGCCTGTGGGACCAAGTGGAGAAGGCGGGGGAACAGACTGAGAACCCGTATGTGGAAATAATGATCGGTAGGGGTTCTGGTAGAATCTCAAAACTGTGAGGGAAGACCAGAAGAACTTTCCATCAGATAGCGGTATGAACGACTAAAAGTGTGACTCGTCGTTGACTGTTGAACCAGCGAACGGAGCGCTATGGAAATGTCTTGAGTGCAGTGATGTCAACTCAACTCAACTCAACTCAACTCAACTCAACTCAACTCAACTCAACTCAACTCAACAAATATATTCTGTGCTTCCTCCGTGAGTCCCTGTAACACATGGGTGAACTTAAACATTATGCACAGGTATTGATATTGATTTGCTGCTGCAGAAGACAAAGGAGGGACGAACGTTGTGAAAAGGCTCAGTCCAGGCAACAGGCAGATTGTTAAGTGTAGGCTAGTTCCAGGGAATTCAGTGAGACGCTGTCGTTATTGGTTAGTTAGTTGCACAAAAGATCCACACGCCAAAGTGAACTTCTATTTGCAAACTATCAGTGCCTACTTTATAGCGACTAGGGCAGACTGCAAAATTATTATTAATAATCTGAGTTCAACATGCAGCAGATACAATATGAGTATAAATATAGACCAACCCGAAGTAATGCAAGTTAGCAGATCCCCTCGTCCACTAAGTATACAGATAAATGGCATATCTCTGAAACAAGTTAAAGAATTCAAATATCTTGGAAGTATGATCACAGAAGACGGAGGACTGGATGGGAAAATCAAAAGCAGATGTCAAAAAACAAGTGCACTTACATATCCACTATCATCCATACTGAAACACCCAAGCATACCAATGTCCGCAAAACGACAGATAATAAACATCATATTCACACCAACGCTATGCAACCAAACTCAAACTTGGACACTATCCAAATCACACTTTCGCAAAATCGACACCTGTGAGATGAGATGCCTGAGGAGAGCTGTCAATTTAACAATCCGACACCGATGAGAAATGTTGTTGTCAGACAGACAGTGGGATCAACACCTTGTTCCACATTTATCGAAAGACAGAAGGTCAAGTGATATGGCCATCTCGTTAGAATGCAACACCAACAACTACCATGACTGCCCCTATATCAAAGATCATCTGCGACGAGAGTAAGAGGACGCCCGAGAAGAAAATGGATTGACGACATCAAAGACGTACAATCACAAGGAATAACACTATCCAGTGCCACCCATCGGGTGCTGGAACGACAATTAATCCTCCCCACAGCGCTTGACGGCAAAAGTGGAAGATGATGATGAAGATGAGTTAGTTGCATATCCTTTACAGGACGTCAACCCCAGAAATTTTGTGTGTATTTGTGATTTATTGGCACATTTACGTTCAGAGTTTGACATTGATTTCTGAACGATCAGTACTCATACCACTGTATGAAAACCAAAGCAATGCTGTCTGCTGCCAATTCGCCAGCAGCGGTGTTTCGAACGCGATTTGCTATATTACGAATTGTCCTTCGTCACAGCGCCGGCGTGGTCATTGGAGGAAATAACAATAATGAAATGAACCTTGAGGTCACTGAAACAGCATCATCATGTGGCGATCGTGGAGCAAAGCTTCGCTGACATCACAGCCCGCCGGAACGACCCGATCTGTTGCCAGTTCCCCGCCTCACCCCCTGCCTGTTCACGTGAAGGGTGTATGAAATGCCCCGCGTCCATCTTCGTCTTCAACGATGTCCGTCCCTTCTTCCAGTAGTGAGTCTCCATGGCGAAGTGGTTTCGTCGTCTGCCTTGCGCTCCGTTGGTAGTGGTTCGATTCCTGGTCACGTCGTTTGGTTCACGAGTGTAATTTTATCGGACACTCCTGGGGGTCGTCGCTTGAACTGCGGAATTCGTGCTTAGTGCGACACTGTCAGCAGGCCGTCGTGCAGAAAGATACCGAGCCATATGGGGTAAAACCTGTGCCATTAAGTATATCCTATAACCTTTAAACCCTGTATTAACAGCAGCGGATATTAATTCACAAACATTTATCGGCTTTCTTTCAAGAAGTAGTGATGACTCTTACTAGAATTGCTTCCTTATCCATTGATGTTTCTTGTAATCAGTTCTATTTTTATATTTTCTTTATAAGATGGAAACTTCTTTAGCATTAATTGCTGCTGATTTTCATATAAACTATCAAATCGCTGCCCGTCTCAATTGGTTTAGCAGCAATGTAACATATATAATGTGTCTGTTTTATTTCACAATGTTAAACTATGTTTGTTTGTCGTAGCTCAAGGAATAGAATGTCCAGCCTGCACAAATAAATATGATCATAATTCCTGCACGCAGATCCAACCTTGTGGGACCGAATGGAATGTAAGTATATTCGACCATCTCATCATATTATGGCACTCTATTTGTATAGACCAAAACTGTACTCGATGTTCCCAGTTATCTCTACAAATACATTTTCTGACGCCCATCTCTCTCTCTCTCTCTCTTATCTCTCTCTCTCTCTCTCTCTCTCTCTCTCTCTCTCTCTCTCTCTCTCTGTCTCTCTCTGTCTCTCTCTGTCTCTCTCTCTCTCTCAGACACACACACTCGCACGCACGCACACACACACACACCCACCCACCCATCCACCCCACACACACACACACACGCACACACACGCACGCACGCACATATACGCACAGAGAGAAAATACGAGAAATTTGGAGGATATGAAAGACATCGCAATCGGAGGACATAACATCAATAATATAAGGAATGCAGATGATACAATATTGATTGCAGACCAACGAACGGGATCTACAGGGAGGTCAGCAAGGCTAAATGAATACGAGCGCTAGTTCTTAAACTTCCGGTGTGCTAATGTTGAGGTAGCGGGTTTAACCCCCTACAGCGGTCAGCTGGACAAAAATGTGGACCTCTCGTCCTTGACTTGTGGATGTAAATTACAAGTACACCAGAAGTGGAACATCTACACATACTTCGCCATATTAAACACCACAGTGATTTAGAAAATATAGGAACTGAAGCTTTGGCTACTGGTGGCGAGGGACACTGGTCACAGGGACAGCTGATCCACACACAACAATCAGCTCAGTGATCTAGTAGTAGTATCACGGGTAAAGACTACGCTTGAGTTCAAAGCCAGTTAAAAAAAAAGATCTGCAGCATTTAGTAGACACGGTTGTTGTATACAATGAACACCTAGGGCTACAACTAAATTGTAAGAAAACAGAAAAGATGGTCGTCTCCAAGAAGAAAGAAAGACCACAGTATCATAGCATCCAAGAAAATGGGAACATTCTTAAACAAGTGAATCAGTGAGTGCAACTATCTAGGAAGAGTCACACTGTCTGATGAAAGATGGCGTGTAAAGATTAGAACAAGAATTGCCATGGCAAAAATAACCTATTATACAGAACACATAATAACCCATACAATTTTCTCAACTGTAATGAGAAAGAAGGCATTGGAAGTGCTGTATAGAAGCAATATAGTTGTATATCCCGTGTGTTGCCGGGGCCCATAAGGGAAGCAAAGAATAGCAACACTGTAGCCTACCACGCATGTCGTAAGAGGCGACTAAGGAGGCTTGATGGTTCCGTCGCCCTGCTACTGAGTGAGTGCGTGGCGCGACACTGTGAGCAGTGGGTTTCGTGTGAAGTGCTTTTGAATCTGCCCAAGTTTTTTTGTGTGGAACGTGACTGCATGTTCGGAGCGATGGCAGGTGGCTATGTCCCAGAGTTGACCGGTTTTTGCCTTATGCAGAAATGCGTGGCTGCTGGGCTTCTGGTTGACTGCCACTGCCGTCGGTGATGAACTGTATGTTCGTGGACTGTGTAGGTGAACATCTAGGAAACATCCAGATAGGAAAATGACTGCCGATTCCATCAGAGATGAATTGGGTGTTTCGTGTGGGACTGGTGTGTTGACATTCTGGCGGCGGCATTATGCACAGTGTACCTGTGCGGGCTGTTGTTTGTCGAGACTCCTGTCTTTTCCACTTTTCACATTGGGCAATGTGGAGCGTTTTGTGTGATATTCACTGGCACAGGAACGGAGCATAATGGGGACGACCCGTTGCTGTGAAGTTGGAACTGCGACTAACTAACTAATATAGTTGTATACGTGGGTTATATATGTAGTAGGGGAAATAACTGACGAATCACTAAAAAACTATAAGTATTGTCCCCTAATTTTGTAATTTTATAATTCACCGTAATCCCGTTTACCCACGTAGTGTAACGCAGCGCGCGAGAATTGGAAGCTGTTCTCGCCGCGTTGGTAACTTACAGGATAAGTGAACCGGCCGCTCAAAAAGCAATGGCAAACTACTGAGGGTAATCTTGCCAAGAAATCAACGACAGCGGTAAAATGCTGGTGTTGTCAACGATTTCCTGTAAAGGATATGCGGAAAAAAAAAGTGTGACGGCGAAAGGATGTCCCCCCTTCAAAGGACAAGTAAGGCTCCTTCTCCCCTTCGCTAGCGTACGAGTCGCCCTTGGACCAGGTGGAGTACCTGTTTAATAGCCTACCTGGGTTATGTAAAACCATGGGAACATGTGGTGGGTTGAGCTTATAGCATCGACAGATTGTTTTTTGTTTATGGTCCCATGGTAGGCAGAGGATTTTTGGATAGAGAAAATGGATACGGTCTCCGACCAGCACGGCCACTGCCAAGATGGAAAAGCAATGACAGACTACACTCTTTACACATGTCTAAACCATCATGATTCGTAATTTGACAGAATACCAGATAAACGGCGGAAATGGTTGCACCGTAGGAGCAGTGACGCCAGGCAAGGAAAGTCACGCGTGGCATGCGACTCCAGACCGTTAGCAAGCGACTGGGTACAAAAGATAAACATTACTTAAGACAGGGAAATGGAATGTTCGCACCTTGAGAGCAGATAGCACTTGAAGAATATCAAGCAAGAAATTCTTGAGCTGGGTAAATTTGAATAAAGAACCGGCATCACAGCACTCGGGGCACACCCATACTCGCTCTGACCTCGTCTTCAACAATCAGCGAAGAATCCAGTACCATATGCAATCTGATTATGTGTCAGTCTGGCTATTCTCAGAGCACTGAGAGTCGACCAGATCCTCTGGTCACTCCATGCCGCACATTCTCTCCAGGCAATGATCGTAAAAAATATTATCCTTCAACACCAAAACAGGTAATAACTTAGGAATGCGTGAGACCTGTTGAAAACTGGAAGGGAATGATAACATAATTATAAGAACTATAACATTATCCATTCTGAGGAAGAGAAACAACAAAGTGATGTAATATATATGGATCTCGTAAGATCAAAATCTGTTACATGATACTGG
>JACEFZ010010188.1:0-27500 GCA_014155875.1 Cepaea nemoralis | reverse complement strand
TGCACGAGAACAAAATCCTTACAGCGCATACATAAATTGTCTTGATTTCAAAGGTTCTCTCATTTAATGATATTAAATATGGTATTGTCTTTGCCATTTCCCAGAATAAGTCCTCATTATTTCTATCCCATTTCGGATCCGATTTTGTTACGTATTTTGTCCATGACAATTGTGAATATTTGGTTAGATCACCCATGAGACTAATTGTTATGTGTTCTTCGCAATCTATCGATCCTGATTTCTCTGCAATGACGGTAATATCAGATTGTAATAGGCCTTCCTGGATGTTTTAATTGTTGTGTATATAGTTTTACAAATGTGTAATGATATCAATATCAGATTCCCCAAGCGTGTCTAATTCTTCTATAATTATATTGGCTGATCCTGGTGGATTTTCCTTTTTTCATTTGATGGATTGTTTCTTTTACTGCAGCTATCAACTTTGTTAGACCTTCTCCATTGTATCTAAAAGTAACTTAATGTTTTATTATCATTGTAAAGATAATTTATTACATATCTATCTTACATGTTTTTAATGTGCACTAATTATTATTTTTACCTTCTTTTATTTTAGGCATTCGGCTCTTTTATGTCCTCTTCAACCCAGTTAATTCATGTAACTGTTTGTGTATTGCTCCCGTGTTATCTTTACTATGTTTTCAATTCCTTATCATAGCTCATTATTTTTAATAACGAAGACACAAACCATAGATTGTACGATTTATTGTCTGGCATATTTTGCTGCATCTCGTCAGGTACATACTGCAGAAGTCACACAACATGGAGTAACATAACTAGATACACCCTTCAAGCTAAAATATATACATGTTCGCACAGTAAAATCAATTGTTTACAATGGAAATTTTAAACGGACTATCATGTCTTTCTGTTTGCACAAAATTGGTCTATGTAGATGAATCATTATGGCTTCTGCAAACTTTAACAAACGACTAATTTGTGTACGAAACAACATGCGAAAAGCGTTGTCTCTATCAATTACATGACCAGTTTCCAAGACATGACGTGCAATGGACGAATGGCCGGAAGTTTGTAATTGTCGTATGTCAGCCTTCCCATGATCCCATCGAATGTGTGTAGTATCTTGTCTATCCAGTTGGGCATGTGTTCAACAATCCTGTTGAGTAACTGCCGCTCTGTTCTACCGATGTAGACAGACTCGCACCTGTATGTGAATTGGTAAATGCAATTGGATTTGGCGTACAGAGGGGTAGATTCTTTTACTGCTGTGGGTGGGAATAGGTGTCGTTCTATACCTAATAACTGGAGTTATAGCACAGAATGTTCTAATAAGCCGGTCCTGTAGAAGTTGCATTACGTCATTCGCTCGAAAGGTTAGCTGGATAAATACCCTGTGCTTAGGGACCGTAGTTACGTCTGGGTTTGATTTCGGCTGTTGGCAGTGGTGCTTTATAAACCCTGTGGAGTTCCCATTCAGGTGTAAGACATTCTTCAAAGTTTCAATTTCCGCTGTCAGTGTGTCCTGGGTGCATATAATCCTAGCACGGTCAAACAGGGTCCGTACTAAGCCCTGTTTGTACTGGACATGTGCGAAAGCTATGAAAATTTAAGTATTGGCAAGTCCATGTTTCTTTGATCTTTGAATTATGTCGTCTGCTCTATGTCTCATTAAGATATCCAGGAACGGCTATACTTCGTTGTGTTCGTGTTCCATAGATAGAGAGTTGTTTTATGCGCGATGTTCATTATGGCATGGAACGATGTTGCTTGTAGCTCGTCTGTGTTGATAATTAATATATCGTCCACATAACGACGGTAGAAGAGTAAGATTTTAATATCTGAGGGTCTCTGTTCTTCTAAATGTGCCATGAAGACGTCCGCTAGAATAGGACCAAGAGGATATCCCATGGCCACTTCGTCAATTTGCCGGTATGACTTATTCAGAAAATTGAATTTTATATTGGCAGTACATAGTAATAGTAGCCTCTCTAGAATATATGTTGGTATTAAAAAGTCGTTTAAAAGTCAAAAGGGTCTACTTCATTGCACCGGTTTTATACCATATGACTCGGTATCTTTCCGCAGCGCGGAAAGCGTCACACAAAGCACGAATTCCCTAGCTCTAAATGATGTAGCTCTAAGATGTTGGTATACCTAGTTTTAGTTGTTTTTCTCTAATGTGTTCACTTATTAATTTCACTGTCTCATCTAATGGAACGTTGATGAATAGGGAGGCTATATCCATGGATACCATGTGTTTATTATTTATGTCCATGGTATCCAATAATTCCTCCAGGTCGGATGTATCTTTGAGTATTTTTGGATCAAACGACTGTCGTACTGGCTTTAAAATTTCAGCTAGCCATCTCGCCATCCGGTGTTGTAAAGAGTTAACCATAGACAGGATCGGTCTTAGCGGGATTCCGGGCTTGTGAAGTTTGGGTAGACCGTACATTTGAGGAGTTTAGGAGCCACGTGGTGTGAGCATTTTTGCAGTGGCCTCACTATTAAGTCCCTCATTCACAAGTGACTGGATATCTTTTCTCATATTTGCATCCAGGTACTCCGACTTGTTTACTGTTTGATTTAACCTGAATTTAGATACATCCGATAATATTTCTTCCATTTTACTCTGGTAGTCTGACATGTCCATCAGTAATCCACCACTTCCTTTGTCTGGTTTCAGTAATACAAAGGTTTTGTTAGCTTTTCACGCTTTTAATGCAATAAGGTGTTCGTTGGTCAGCGGACATGTCTGTTTAGAGGGTGTTGTGCGATGCTGGTGTTCAAAATCTACCAGTTTGGCCTTCAGCCACCCGACTGACTCATCAGAAGTAGGTGATAACTTAGAGACTTCGTCAAACAACATTTCAAACTGTGCCTGCAACTCAATACGGCTGATGTGTATAGACTTTATGCAGAATTTAATCCATATGTAAGGGCTTCAGTTTCAATATTGTCCAGAGCGTACGACGATATGTTCCTCACATTCTTCTCTGGGTTGTCTAGTACTAACGTTGTTATCTTTTCAGTATTCAGTGATCTGTTGAGGCGAGCATTCTCTGCAATTTTCACCTTGTACACTGTTTCTGTGCAGAATTTAGTGAAATTCAAGTGGCCATACAAGCTCAATTCTTTGTTGACATAATACGCAGAACTGTGTGTTCGCTTGAGGGTTTCTTCTATCTGGTTTTTTGTCGGTCGTCTCAGGTGTTTTTCTTGTTGCACATATTCTATCGGCTCTCAGAGATCTGAATACCGGTGAGGAAATATTCCAGACCTTAGACATTCCTTAAGAAATCTCAATATTCATCTCATCTCATCTCATCTCATCTCATCATGAGGGACGCAGAGGTGTTTCCAAGGCACCAGGGCCGGGTTATATACTGGCCAAGACCTATTGACGCGTCCTCGTCGAGCGTCCTGGGCAACAGGTCCCTTCAGGGTCCTGGCTAAAGTCAGTGGGATCGCCGATTCCTCCGAAGTCGGAGAGTGTCTGCCTGTACGGCGAGGAACCACCAGTCTGCACACCAATAAGCTAGACATGGGACAACGGATACTCACGCAAATCTCAGGTCCTGTATGACACCACACTGATGTTGGACAACAGGATGTCTTCATCCGACATACAGGACTTCGCGTTGGAGCTCAAGCCAACGAACAGAAGCAAGCAAGCAATCTCATCATGCTCCTCTTGTAACATGCGGTGTCGAGGTGAAGTATAAACATCGTGAGAGTGCCCGATTATGGGCTTCATGTATAGATATTTCCATGGACTCTGCTATTCCTCCCGCCCAACGTTTACGTGGTCGGCCGCCTCTTCCTCTGTTTCCATCTGGTCTGTACATCATTGCTTGTTGAGGCACGCGGTTGAATGGTAGCCTACTTGCATGGTCAAACCATTTGACTTGCTGCTTTCTAATAAAATCTAGTGCTGCTATAACCCCCACTTTAGTCCCGATTTCTTCATTTCTGATCTTATCTCTTCTTGATACGTTGAGTATTCTTCTCAGGAATCTCATTTCTGTTGTGATTTTTCTTTTCTCTTTTACTGTCATTGTCCATTTTTGGCATTGGTAGCATAGAGTTGCCAGTCTCTGTGGCTAAGGGCTTGCAAACGTGGTTTGTGAGCCCTTATACCCGGGTTCGAAACACAGCGGTGCTGGTATTTTTCGAAAAAGGTATAGGAGCCGGTCGTTCAGAAAGCAATGGCAAACTACTGAACGTAAAATGCTTGGGTTGACTCCTACGTCCTGTGAAGACATGCAACTTAATTAATAGCATAGAGTTGGTAGGAAGATTGTATTGTAAAGTGCTTTCTTAGTAGTTATTGATACATGTTTGTTCTTTAGTATTGGTGCCATTTGTCCAATGAGTTGATTTGCCTTATTGCATCTATTTTCAAGGGATGTTCGTTTAGGTGAATTGTTTTTTTTTTCTTCTTTAGTTATAGTCATTACCTCTGTTTTGCTTGTGCTAATTTTCATGTTATGTTCCCTACACATTTCGTTTAGACTATTTATGAGGTCTTGTAATTCAGCTTCTGATTTTGCTATTAGTGCTTGGTCGTCCGCAAACAGGGGTTCTCTAATGGTTAGATATGCAAATGGTTATTCTTCTGTGTTCTCGTCATGCGGTATTCTTGCGGTCTCTGTTTGGCTGGTTTCTTTACATATGTTGTCTATATATGTTATGAACAAGAGAGGGGATAGGACACAACCTTGTCGTACTCCGGATCTTATGGTGAAGGGTTCTGAGTGTCCTCCAGTTGCTCTCACTATGCATTCACTGGTATTATATAAGCTTCTACATAGGTTTGTTAGATGTGTACTCACACCATATTGTTTAAGATTTCCCACAGCTTGTTTCTATCTACCCTATAAAATGCCTTTTCTTGGTCGACAAAGGCTAAGTAGAGTGTTTCATTCAAGTCGATTGATTTTTCTATACGTTGTCTATGAGTAAAAATGGCATCTGTGCATCCTTTGTTTTTCCTAAATCCAAGTTGTGTTTCGCATAGCTGGGGTTCTATAGTAGTTCATAATCTTTTCTCAAGAATTTTGCAAAATATTTTCCCAGTATGGCTCAACAGTGAAATGCCTCTGTATTGTGTGCAATCTCTTTTGCTGTCTTTGTTATTCCAAATTGGGATAATTATTGTGTTTCCCCAGTCTCGGGGTGTCTGTTTTTCTACCCAAACATGGTTGAATAGTCTATGTAGCCATGCTGTTCCTACTTCTCTTGCTGCTTTAATTAGTTCATTTCAAGTATTTCATCTTGTCCCAGTGATTTGTCCAAAGGGGCCAATATGATGGCTTCTATAATTTCTTCTTTTAGTATGTCTGGTTCTAGTTCTTCGGCGGAATCTGTGTAGGTTTCTTGAAGTCCTGTGACATCTGATGGGATGTTGAGAAGTTGTTCGAAATACTGCTTCCATCTTATTAGGATTTGTTTTTGTTCACTTACTGGTTCTCCATTTTCGCTGTCAATGATTTCAGTTGGGTCAAAGGGTTCTCCTCTGGTTCGCATTGCACTTATCTTTTTGTAGAAGTTTCTAGTTGCCGCCTTGTAGTTTTTATTTAGTGTTTCTCCATACTCCCCAGCCTTAGTTTTTTTCCCCCCTTTTACTATTCTATTCACATGTCTTCTTGCTATTCTATATTCTATGTAATCACACTCCTGTTTGCTCTTCAACCTTTTTTTTATATTTTTCCTTTTTGTATTTTACCGCTTTCTTTACCCCTGCGTTCCACCAACCTGTTATTTTATTTATCCGTGTTCTGCGTTTTCTCATGGTTCCACATGTTATTTTTTGCAGTATTTAAAATGCTTGATTTGAACATCTCCTATTCTTCTTCCACTGTTTTTCTTTCTATAGACAATTTTACAATTTTAGTATTGTTATGTCATTTTTGCATTGCTAAATATCCCGTGTAGACATCTTTCTTTTGCAACATTACATTAGTTAGTTACCCGCAAATCCTTTACAGGACGGAGCAGTCAACTCCAGCATCTTTTGGCTGTTTGTGATTCGTGGGCCAATTTACGTTCAGTAGTTTGCCATTGCTTTCTGAACTACCGGCACTCAAACGATTGAATGGAAACTAAAGCAAAACGGTCTGCTTCCAAATGTCCAAAAGTTGTGTTTCGAACGCTGTTTGCGGGATTACGAATTGCATTTGTAACCTCTTCGTCACAGACCCGGCCAATGTTACATTGGAAGCACTAATTATTTTTTCATCCACTTCTTTCGTGTGGTTCTTTATAGTGTTGAACATAACTCTTTTAAATGTCAGTGTTAATGATTCTCTTAACTGATGAAGTTCCAAGGTATGATGCATCTTCTTATTCGAAATTCCCGTAACTCCCACGGGATTAAAAATGAAACTATAGTTAAAATATCAGTACATTTGTTTTTCCTATGCAACCCCCTTTAATTTGATATATAATACAACATGTCTGCTACCATATTAACAACTTTTAAGTCACAATTGTGACACACCCCTTCTTCCCATTTTCCGCCATTATTATTTGTTTGGTCCAAACCGACATTTTGTTTGGCAGTGAATCTGTTAACATGTTCCATGTAAGTTCAATTACCTCTACTATTTTACACATGCCACTTATTCTGGATATTATAATTATTCTGCCACATTATAATTTTCTTTGATTTCCAGATCAGTTGTTAATTCTCACACGTCTAATTTTATGTTCCTGGTTGATCTTTTTACCTTGTAAAGTTGTATCCTTATTTCCCTCGCTGCGGGAATGCAATCACAGTAATATCAATTCCCAGGCCTTGTATTGACTGACAGAATTGCATGTTTGCGTATCACTGAATCCACACTTAATGGTTTTGATTGTGCATGTCTGTGCCAGGACTTCCTCACGCGAGGCTATGTCAAGGACCCGCTACATTATGAACAGAGGTGGGATGTCTGAAATCGCCGTGGCTAGGAAAGAACAGTAATGGAAGGCATGGTATCTGGAAGAAAAGCCAGGGGGTCGACCAGCTGGAAAATGGACACAGAATACCGCTGCCACAATGGGCATGAGGATGCATAAGGTAGGGGAACTGCCAAGCGATCGGGAGTCTTTCAGGTGCGGTATAATGAGAGGAACGTTCTGCAATTGAACTGCGCCATGACGATGCATACAAACATGTGCAGCCCTGATGTCCAACACAGAATGATGACAATGTTTTTTGGTGCTTTGGCTTTGATTAACCTTTTGTCATTATTATTCGTTGCGGGATTACAGCTTCCGCTCAACAAACTCTATTCCTGCGTCTGAGTGCACCATAATAGCAACCCATTTCTCCGTATTTCTGATTTTTATTCTCATGCCGTGCATACATTATATTTCCCGGGTATTTGTTTCAATTATTTCATTTTTATTTTGAATATTGCATTGGCCAGCTCCCTACTTGTATTATTTATCTATTTATGTTTTTGTGTAATCATGCAGGAATTCATGTCTTTACTGCCAGTGGAAACATTCCGCTTACTGATTCTGATTATCAATCTCTTCCGTGTTCATGATATTGCCCTGTCTAGGAATTACTGATGGCTTCTAGAGAGATAAGAGCATTATCTTGCTTGGCTGAAACGACCTATTCCGAAATGATAGACTCCATTACAGTGTCAGGAGAATAGTAATAATAATAATGATTGACACGGACATGCCGTTTTGTTTACTTCTATCTCTCTAGGAATTGGAATGTGTTTGTGTCTTTCTCTGTATCATACATGGTCGTGTGTATCACGGCGTGCTAAATGGCACTTTAGATTTCCTTCTTTTGTTAGTGTTAAAGGAGTAGGAGACGATTTGTTTCTTTATTTCTATTTATAGTACTTGGTTATTTTTGTTGAGTCTTCTTGTTTCCATTAGGTATAAAATTTCTTCAATCATCCATTTCTTTTGACCCACCTTCTTTAATTTTGGAATAGTTGTTTCTGCAGCCAAATTGATTGAATTCTTCAACGTTTCCCATTGATCATCCACATCCTGGAATAGGATCTCTAGATGCTGTGTTCTCGATGCTGTAGGTATTTTGTCTTCTTGGGCAACAACATTGATATCATGCATTGTCCATAATTGGACACTTTGGTCTATCTAGTGATGGAAGCACTGTATTCTCGAGCCAATCTCTAAATACATTACCATTTAATATGGGTGGACTCCGTGGCGAAGTAGTTACGCTGCCCACCACGCGCTCCGAAGGCTGTGGGTTCGATTCCGACCTACGTCGTTGGGTTCACGAGTGCAGTTTTCTCAGGAGATTCCTGAAGGGCGTCGCTGGAGCTACGGAGTTCGTGCTTTGTGCGACTCTTTTGACAGTCCGTGCTGTGGAAGGAGACCAAACCTTTTGGGATAAACCCGTTGCAATGAAGTCGACTCTCTTGCCTTTTGAATTCATTTATTCGTTTTAATATTTGGCAAGTCTTTGCGTGTCGTCGTAACTGTAAGGATTATTCTATTTTAGTTTAACGTTGGCAGTAATTATATTTCTTTAATAATTTCTTTTAGTGTTGGGTCTTTCTTCTAGTTATCTCTGTATTTGTCTTATGGGCAATGGCAATTAACAATTAGTTGCATGTCCTTTAAGGGCTTCGTAATCAACCCCAGCATTGTTTTTCCCGTTTGCGAAGTACTAGGCAATTGCTACATTCAGTAGTTTGCCATTGCTTTCTAAGCGATCGACGCCCACATCATGAAAATTAACATTAATTGGCATTTCAGAGAAATGGGAATCGCGTTCACTTCACCAGAGTCACAGAGACCGCACAGTACCAGTAACAAGCCGTGATGTGTTTTCTGATGGGCAAAAATGCTTCTATTTCACGTCACGACCAACGATTATTCCACAATTCTTTGTGTTGGCAGGACATGCATCTATGTACTACCCTAGTAGGGCTAGAACAGTTCTTTCCTTTGTTTTCATTTTTACGAATTTTATATTTAATAAAACCAAGAGGTTTTCTAAATTTTCAACGTGCCGAGGAGGGACATAAAACACACACACACACACAAAACATGACTCAAAAGTTCGACGGGTGAATAAAAAAACCCACACAAAACATGACTCAAACGCTCGATGTTTGAATAAAAAAACCCACACACAATATAACTCAAAAATTCTACGGATGAATAAAAAAAAAACAACACACACACACAAAACATGATTCAAAGCTTTGACAGTTGAATAAAATACGCACACACAAAACATGACTCAAAACTTCGACAGTTGAATAAAACACACACACAACCATGACTCAAAAGTTCGACAATTGAATAAAAAACACACACAAACAAGACTCAAATGTTCGACGGAAGAATAAAAACACACACAAAACATGACTCAAAAGTTCGACAATTGAATAAAAATCACACAGAAAACATGCCTCGGAAGTTCGACGGATGAATAACACACACACACAGAAAACATAACTCAAATGTTCCACGCATGAATAAAACATACACACAAAACATGACTCAAAAGTTCCACGCATGAATAAAACATACACACAAAACATGACTCAAAAGTTCCACGCATGAATAAAACATACACACAAAACATGACTCAAATGTTCCACGCATGAATAAAACATACACACAAAACATGACTCAAATGTTCCACGCATGAATAAAACATACACACAAAACATGACTCAAATGTTCCACGCATGAATAAAACATACACACAAAACATGACTCAAATGTTCCACGCATGAATAAAACATACACACAAAACATGACTCAAATGTTCCACGCATGAATAAAACATACACACAAAACATGACTCAAATGTTCCACGCATGAATAAAACATACACACAAAACATGACTCAAATGTTCCACGCATGAATAAAACATACACACAAAACATAACTCAAATGTTCCACGCATGAATAAAACATACACACAAAACATGACTCAAATGTTCCACGCATGAATAAAACATACACACAAAACATGACTCAAATGTTCCACGCATGAATAAAACATACACACAAAACATGACTCAAATGTTCCACGCATGAATAAAACATACACACAAAACATGACTCAAATGTTCCACGCATGAATAAAACATACACACAAAACATGACTCAAATGTTCCACGCATGAATAAAACATACACACAAAACATAACTCAAATGTTCCACGCATGAATAAAACATACACACAAAACATGACTCAAATGTTCCACGCATGAATAAAACATACACACAAAACATGACTCAAATGTTCCACGCATGAATAAAACATACACACAAAACATGACTCAAATGTTCCACGCATGAATAAAACATACACACAAAACATAACTCAAATGTTCCACGCATGAATAAAACATACACACAAAACATGACTCAAATGTTCCACGCATGAATAAAACATACACACAAAACATGACTCAAATGTTCCACGCATGAATAAAACATACACACAAAACATGACTCAAATGTTCCACGCATGAATAAAACATACACACAAAACATGACTCAAATGTTCCACGCATGAATAAAACATACACACAAAACATGACTCAAATGTTCCACGCATGAATAAAACATACACACAAAACATGACTCAAATGTTCCACGCATGAATAAAACATACACACAAAACATGACTCAAATGTTCCACGCATGAATAAAACATACACACAAAACATGACTCAAAAGTTCGAGGGATGAATAAAACACACACAGTTATGGGCGTATGTTGCAACCAAAGTCTTTATCAGTAGAACAACAACAACAAAACGACTAAAAATATTGAAACGAACAAGCCAAATTGGTAATTCCCAGGCGCTTGTTCAATCCAAAAAGAAATAATCTAGACAGTTTTGTGTGTGTTGTTTTAATGTACTCACTTATACGTTCCACAGCACCAAACTCCATTCATCGATTTAAAAAAAAACTAAAAAAAACTAGAAGTAGACGGTTAGCTTTACTACAACACTTAATGATACCACCAGCAACTCAATCAATAGCCTGCAAGTTCTGTACCAATCAACAGCAATTCTGTTCCACAACAATTTCATCTCTTGTGCCACGACAACGGCCATTCGTGCAATGACAAATCGTCGCGTCATCCATGACAGCGTCCCGTAGGCTAGTTGAGGGATGGAGGGATCTTACTTCTCCTTTGATAAGCATTCTGTTCCACAACAATTCCATCTCTTGTGCCACGACAACTACCATTCGTGCAATGACAACTCGTCGCGTCATCCCTAGGGATGTATGGTATTCAGGCTTGACGCTCGTCTGCCATGCCACGGTGGTCGTGGGTTCGATCCACATCAGAGTGAATTAGAATGTTTACAATTGACGTGAGCTCCGAACTCGACCCAGCCTAAGTTGGGTACCTGGAAATGTAATGGAAAGTAAAGACGTCCGGCGTGATACTGAACACACATCACCCACTGAGTGCAGATTAGTCCATACAAATATGGGTCTAGCACCATGTACCCAATGCGCAGTAAGGCGTGACAAGAGCACATTTACTTTCTGTTTTATTATATTTTAGGCCACGACGTGATGATCGATCACAGAACTGTATGGTAGGACAAGAGAATCCCCTCCCTGCTGCTGACTGAGCTTGCACAACTGTCTTGGTAGGCAAGCGCACAAGCCACTATACCACCGCGATTCCAGTGACATGATACCCAAGCCATTCTATTGTATATATACATACTACTGCACTGAGACCTTGCCGTCTTGACAGGCTATAGTTTGTGACATTATGCTTCCCATAGCACAAAGCCTGGGCTGAATTGTAGAGAACATGTGTTGCTCATGCAGCATGATCCCTCTCTCGGCCTGCCTAGTTTACTCCAGAACTGGCACTATTAGCTGCCGGACGCTGATACATATAAGGATCTGAGCACCTGTAGATTTGTCCGGAGTGCAATGATGATACCCAAACAGATAACATATAGCAGAGCAACGATGGATGATATGATATGGTCAATAACAAGCGAGCCACCTTTGCTTCACATAACATTTCCTGGCAACAAACATTGATGGGTCGACATGGAACCCCAAGTAACCCCACCCCCTCCCACCCGTCTTGATAGGGATTTGAACTCAATAAAAGAACACCTCTGGGGACTCGACACGTGACCACCAGATAGGCAGCAAACTTGTTAGTAAGTGAGCTGCCTCTGGCACCCAAACTGCTAGAATTACAATCTAATTGCAGTGGCCAAAAGCACACCAAACTCTGTCTATTTGTCTCTTAGAGTTGATACGTGATGCTGCTCGGTGTTCTATAGAATTTACGATGATGATTTCCATACAAACAATGATGAACACGTACTTCTAAACTGACATGGGAGAAGCTGTTGTAGCTCAGTGGCTGGCAGGAAAATGTACAATCTTGTTCTTCTGCTGTACAGGAAAATATAAAATCTTGTACTTATACGGTACAGGAAAATGTACAATCTTATACGTCTACTGTACAGGGAAATGTACAATCTTGTACGTCTACTGTACAGGAATATTTACAATCTTGAACTTCCACTGTACATGAACATTTCAGGAACTTTTAGAAGCTTGCACTTCTACTGTACAGGAACAATTATAATCTGGTACTTCTACACTAGGGAATAACTTGCAGACGTGTACTTCTACTGTACATGAACATTTACAGACCTGTACATCTGATGTACGTGAACATTAGCAGACCTGTACTTCTGATGTACGTGAACATTAACAGACCAGTACTTCTGATGTACGTGAACATTAACAGACCAGTACTTCTGATGTACATGAACATTTACCGACCTGTACTTCTGATGTACGTGAACATTAACAGACCAGTACTTCTGATGTACATGAACATTTACAGACCTGTACGTCTGCTATACAGGAATATTGACAGTCTTGTACTTCTACTTTAGAGGACACCTTGTAGATGTGTACTTCTGATGTACAGGAAAATGAACAATCTTGTACTACAATCTAGAACAAGGGGAAGACAGAGAAGTAAATACCTAGATAGCTAGGTCACGTGGTATGGTCGAGACAAGAACACGGAGCTGATCCACGACTCTGGTGATCGCTTGAGATGGAGAAACATGACCGCCCACGCTGTATCGGCATGGCACGTAATAATAATGGTGACTTCTACCCTAGGAAACATCTTGCAGACTTGTACTTATGCCTGGATGAAGACTTGCATTCTTGTATGTTTACATTAGAGGGGTGGGGGGGGGGGGGGGGGGGGGACAACTTGCAGTCTTGTACTTCTGCCCTATTATGGGGGGGGGGGGGGGAGCAACTTGCAGTCTTATACTTCTGCCCTGGAGGAAGAATTGCATTCTTGTAAGTCTACCCTAGGGGAAAATGTAATGTATTGTTGTTTTGTACGTCTATCCTAGGGAAAACTTGCAACTTTGTACTTCTATCTATACTTTGCCCCCTTGTATTTCTATCTACACATTGACCCACTTGTACTTCTATCTACACATTGACCCACTTGTACTTCTATCTACACATTGACCCACTTGTACTTCTATCTACACATTGACTCCTTGTACTTCTATCTACACATTGACTCCTTGTACTTCTATATACACATTGACTCCTTGTACTTCTATCTACACATTGACCCACTTGTACTTCTATCTACACATTGACTCCTTGTACTTCTATCTACACATTGATCCACTTGTACTTCTATCTACACATTGATCCACTTGTACTTCTATCTACACATTGACACACTTGTACTTCTATCTACACATTGACCCACTTGTACTTCTATCTACACATTGATCCACTTGTACTTCTATCTACACATTGACCCACTTGTACTTATATCTACACATTGACCCACTTGTACTTCTATCTACACATTGACCCACTCGTACTTCTATCTACACATTGACCCACTTGTACTTCTATCTACACATTGACCCACTTGTACTTCTATCTACACATTGATCCACTTGTACTTATATCTACACATTGACCCACTTGTACTTCTATTTTCACATTGACTCCTTGTACTTCTATCTACACATTGACCCACTTGTACTTCTATCTACACATTGATCCACTTGTACTTATATCTACACATTGACTCCTTGTACTTCTATCTACACATTGATCCACTTGTACTTCTATCTTCACATTGATCCACTTGTACTTATATCTACACATTGACCCACTTGTACTTCTATCTGTACATTGACACACTTGTACTTCTATCTGTACATTGACACACTTGTACTTCTATCTGTACATTGACCCACTTGTACTTCTATCTACACATTGACACACTTGTCCTTCTATCTACACATTGACCCACGTGTACTTCTATCTGTACATTGACCCACTTCTATCTGCACATTGACCCACTTGTACTTCTATCTACACATTGACCCACTTGTACTTCTATCTGCACATTGACCCACTTGTACTTCTATCTACACATTGACACACTTGTACTTCTATCTACACATTGACCCACTTGTACTTCTATCTACACATTGACCCACTTGTACTTCTATCTACACATTGACCCACTTGTACTTCTACCTACACATTGGCCCACTTGTACTTCTATCTACACATTGACCCACTTGTACTTCTATCTACACATTGACATACTTGTACTTCTATCTACACATTGACCCACTTGTACTTCTATCTACACATTGACACACTTTTACTTCTATCTACACATTGACCCACTTGTACTTCTATCTACACATTGACCCACTTGTACTTCTATCTATACATTGACACACTTGTACTTCTATCTACACATTGACACACTTGTACTTCTATCTACACATTGACCCACTTGTACTTCTATCTGCACATTGACCCACTTGTACTTCTATCTGTACATTGATCCACTTCTATCTGCACATTTACCCACTTGTTCTTCTATCTACACATTGACCCACGTGTACTTCTATCTGTACATTGACCCACTTCTATCTGCACATTGACCCACTTGTACTTCTATCTACACATTGACTCCTTGTACTTCTATCTACACATTGACACACTTGTACTTCTATCTACACATTGACATACTTGTACTTCTATCTACACATTGACCCACTTGTACTTCTATCTACACATTGACCCACTTGTACTTCTATCTACACATTGACACACTTGTACTTCTATCTACACATTGACCCACTTGTACTTCTATCTACACATTGACTCCTTATACTTCTATCAACACATTGATCCACTTGTACTTCTATCTACACAATGACCACTCCTTGTGCTTCTTTCAATTACATCGACCCATGTATGTCTCTTTTAGTGCTGTTGCTAAATTTAACTAACCGAGCTATCTGGCGCTAAGTACGTCAACGCGATTTGTTGATTAAACTCCTCGTCTCCTTGTCCTACAACATCTCTCTCTCTCTCTCTCTCTCTCTCTCTCTCTCTCTCTCTCTCTCTCTCTCTCTCTCTTTCGCTCCCCCCATTCTCTCTCTCTCTCTCTCTCTCTCTCTCTCTCTCTCTCTCTCTCTCTTAATCGGTCTGCATGTGGGTGTATCTGTGTGCGTGTGTGCTTGACTATATCCGGTTTTGTGTATTTTAGAGATAACCAAGATTACAATACTTTCCAGGTGTGCACCAACGAGACCACAACTGAGTGCCACCCCGCGATGAACGAGATCTGCGTCTATTGCTGCGACGGCCCCTTCACCTGCCAGTTACAACGGGACGACCTGTACAACTGTAAGGTTAACTCACTATTTCTTTCACCTAACTTATCTGTCATTGCAACTCATATTGTGGGCATGAAATTTAAACATATGCGTGACATCATCATCACAACCATCATAATCGTCAACATCATCATCCTCGTCTCACCATCATCATCTCATCATATCATCATATTCATCGTTGTCACACGTCTTCTTGATGATAATATCACGAAGTTCTTACGATGATATGTTCATGATATTGTCGTGTGTTGGTCGTTGTCTAGGTAACGATACTCATGGTGTGTCAATGGAGATATCTAACTGTCTTGCAATATAACTCACCCCGGCAGTGCATGTTCACCAGTCATTAAACAAGATTTCCGTTGGCGCACATAATCCTTTATTACAGAAATAAGACGGACAGACGGAACATGTTTATACATCCAGAAATTATGTAATCCATAGAATATAATATCCTCCTCACAATTCAACACGTACACATCAATGCCTTCTCAAGCCTGCTTCATATCAAATCCACAAGACATTTAGTCCAGCTACTATCCACGGCTGGATCTCCTACAATACAACCCACACATTGGGTCGGAGCCACTGCTCAACTATGCAACCCACTCTGGGGTTTGGCCCTCACTCCCTATAGAACCCACTCTGGTTCAGGCCTGTCTTCACAACTAGGAGAACAACACAACACGGAGATCTCTAACTCCGCTTCTCCTTAGAATACCGACCAGTTCGGCATCTACACATCAACTATCTTGAAGTCCCTTGACTTTACACAAAACTAAACTGTCCTTCCCCCATCCCCCTGGAGTCCACACTCATCCTTCCCATTATTTCTCAGGACTGGCTGTTTTCTCATAGCCAGGTCAGTCACTTTACTGTCTCCCACTTTCATCTCCATTCTTTCTCATGCCCGGTCACTCAACTCAATGTCAATGACCCAGGCTTATGTCATCACCCCCCCCCCCTCTTAAAAGAAAACTTCGTTTTCAAATATTGGGAGACTAAAACTTACTAAACATGTGACCCAGACATATTGCCTGGGTAGCTCTAAGTATGGCTGCACCTTACTCTAGCTACCACACTACATAATACACCAAATGCTCATAGTACACTCCCATATTCCCCACACATAAATACAAACAACTTTCTATCTTGTGTACCAATGCATGAACTAATACATCACATAATAATAATACATCATAGAAAAGCATTCTACTTATGTACCCACAGGTCTCTTACTACTTCACGACCCCACAATACTATTTGTGTACCAACCCTATATCAGGTGGTTCTGTTCTTGCATCAACCCACCTCTGATTCCTGTTGATGCTGTGACTACCTTTCATGTACCCATGACTCATGGTACCTCTACAATTATAACATCTGTTTGCTATCCCTAGCCCTGGGTCAGTAATGTCGCGAACACTCTTTTGACCTAACTCAACTTTCCTATCTGCATATTGCACCGTTACACTTGAGTCTCTGTTTAGTCTGAACTCTTTATTCAATCTTGGCCCATATACCTGGCACCTTGCTTTCTGCTGCATACGCCTTCTGCCTATGTGCCCTGCACATGCACTATCCTGAGCTGTTCTAGTATATCGGTCTCTGTGTGTTAAAGGTACTGCTCCTTGCCCACGTGCAGTTCCACTATCTGAAAAGCGGCGAGTGAGAACATTGTTCTTCCTCTCGAAGCACCATCTACCTTTCTTTGACTGCCTATGTTCTACTCTCCTACACCCTTGGGAACATTTGTTCAGAGTAGTATCTTGTCTCTGCGGGTCACTAGCACTATATTTGGGATCCATTCTCATCTGTTCAACTGTACTATCCTTGTCCTGAGTTCCTGTGTCTACTTCAAGTGCCTCTTCTACCTCAGCTATACTCTCTAATTTAGGTTCTCTTATGGTAACTACCTCATTACTGCTTACACTATATTTTTGGTCCCAATAAACTACTTCCTCTTCTGTACAATCTTTAACTCCTATAACATTTCCTATGATCAAATCAGCCACTGGTGAGTCCAAAACACACGCTGTCACTCTTCCAATGATATATGGTGTTTTTACTGTTATTATGGTTAATGGGTAGAACTCTACTGTGCCGTTGAATGTTATGCATCTAATCTTTTTCCCTGTATAATCCGAGGGATCTATTAAACTTCTCCTCACTCCGATAGACGTACATCCGGAATCCCTATTTGTTAACGCTGGTCTATCATTGACAAATCCCTGATGCAGCTTCAAACTATCTCCTTCATGCACTGCTGATCCTGCTTTCACTGTATGACCACATATTAGGACTGGCTGACTGTCTTTTTCAAAAAGAGGTTTGCACCCACTACAATCTTCATTGTTCAGCGTCTCAATTACTTGCGCTGCATTTGAGTGCTCCGTTTCTCTCATCCTACATTGATGGCTGATATGCCCCTTCCTTCCACATTTGAAACAAGTGATCTCCTTCCTTGCGTTACTTATTGGCTCACTGGTTGGCTGCACGTCACACTCCGCTGCCTTGTGTCTCCAGCTCCCACAATTCCAACATCCGGCATAATTTGGACGTCTCTGGAAGTTCCCTCTTCTACATGGGTACCGTCCTACTCTACCAACATTGTTTCCTCGGTGAGACAAGACCGCCGGGGCTTGGTCTGGTTTGCCACGATAGATACTATCCCCTGCCTTTGCTCCAACCACCCCAATAGCACTCTACATCTACCAGGCCCCACACAAGCCGGGACAGCTTAACCTCCCCTCCCTCACCTAGGGTTCCAAACCCCAAGGGGGCTCGGACCAGACACCAGTCATATCACTGCACAAAGTCATAGCTAAGAGAACAAAAAATTTAATTCTGAACTACGTCAACCACAACACAGAGAAGGATGGCTGAAAGCCAGACTAGAAGAACTATGTACATGAGCACATATGCAGATGAGTATTCATCATGGAGACGGACGATAGCTCGTGCGGTTGTCCAGTCGTGGTAGCGACTCACCCAGGCTCCTCCAGTGGACTGGAACTCCAAGGTCTGCTGCCTCTCCAAAGTTCCCTCTTCACACAGAGAACCAATCACGGGCTGATCAAGCACAATACCACTGCCTGACTGACACTGCACCGATGAACAAGGATCCTTCCTTGCTGTTGTACTATTTCCCTCGTCACACTCCTGATGAAGTCTGGGCCGACCCTAGAACATTAGCGGTCTCCCACTTGCAGAAAAAGTACATGTAGCACCGTCTCAAAATACACAAGAGCCAGGTCACTCTTCTATCTCATAAGTGACCCACACACTGATATGTCACCTACACAATGAGCGGTTGCTCCACCTGAACACACAATGTCACTGGTAAAGTCTATCAGGTGACTAAACACTTCACCTTAGTTCCATGTCCTTGGACAAATAGATCTTCACACAGTATCATGTAACTACCCTGATCAATGGGTAGTAATCACAACCTAGCATACACTGTCAACAGTTCACCACGATGGCATGAGGTAGCTCCCTACCTTCACAAACATTGTCAACAGTTCATCACGTTGGCATGAGGTAGCTCCCTACCTTAACAAACATGTCACTCTGGTGTTCCCACCAATGTTGTAATCAATGTCCTAGTTCACTGGACCACATGTTGGCTTCATAAAGGTAACCAATGTAGAAACACTATTTAAGCATCAACTGATACATGGTGTCCCATAACCCAGCCGGGCCAGAAGCATATAGCACGGGTCATGGTGACCGGTATCAATGATCACTCTGCTCAACTTGAAAGGTCACTACCGTGCAATCACCAAGGTTTACACAGAGGTTGAATGTCACCAGTGCTTCACTGGCTAGAATCACCAGACGTTTCAGTGTTGGATCCTCTCAGGATCGGATGACACTCGTCGGACTCTTGACGGAGGTCCTAACCTAGACCTACCGACTTATTCAGCACTCAGCTCCTTCCAACATTGATCTCGCAGAATCAGACGACCACTCCCAGTATGGCCTCAATCAACTTCTGGATAGGCACTGGAATGAGTGGGCCCATAGAGCTCAGGGTGAAGCTCTTGAATCTTCTTCTGTATCGTAATAACAGATCCTGAAACACGGAGAGGTTGGTGTGAGTACTCAACTACAACAAAGACTACCAGCATCTCCACCCTGTCACCTGCCTCTCAGACATTCATCATGTCTACCAACATGAGTATGAAATCATCACATCATAGATCTACTTAGTCACTATAATATATAGGCATAATGATGGTAGAAACAGCAATAGCACACCTGTTCAGTCAAGTAACACTTCTGGGCTACAAATAACCCCTAGCACCAGAGTCGACTGTATGACTCTGTCAAGCATCCTTCGCCTGGTGCCAGTCCAATCCGGTTTCATCTTCCATCATCAATCAACATATACACCTACTTTCCTTTCAGTGTAGTGATTACTTTATCGAGAAGGTGTCCAGCCGGACATCTCCTTCCTGACAGACTCATCAATTCATCAATCCCTTAACCCATGGACTGATCCATTACACACATTAATAACTATATGACCATAATGAATTATCCTCCTGATAATTCATTACTATAGCATTAACCAAGGAGAACTCATGACTTGTTACACTTAAATAACAAAATCATATCACAGCCATAGTGTCAGGTCTGGGATCCCTGCCCCAGATCCTGAGTTGCCCTTGTATTCACTGACTATCTTTCAGGTCAGTCATACCTGTGCCGGTCGAGCACAGCTGTGGTGGCCATCCACCATTACACTTTCCCACAGCTACTGTGGGTCCCGTGTACCTTGCCCCGTGACGACTTAAGTCACGTCATCCAATGTAGCAAACCTCCAGACTCCACTACCAAACTCTGACTCCACCTTTTTGGGGGGATTATTCCTCTCATATACTACCACTTCACGGCAGTACTCCAAGTACTCCATGAACCGAATCAGGGTTCCAGAAGAGTAGAATATTAGAGACAGAAACGGTTAGGTTCAAACCTCGATCTATCTAGACACCACGGCCTCGAATTACGGAGTGCCGCATCACCCTCGATCGGGTATGTTCACTCATCGGATATGCACGATTGCATTGGGTCGGACCTGTAACCTAACAGGTTGGGCGTACCGGCCTACCTCTCAGTCAGCTTAGACCAACGTGAGATGGAACACGCACGGTCATCCTAGCGGACGGACCTGACAACAAGCAGTAACAATAGTATCATGAATACCTCCTATCAACTGTTATCCTACCGATGCAACACCATTCGGCTTACGCGGAATAACACTACTATCTGTACACATCAAATACCCCAAGGCTGATCTCACCTTGATTCCTCGAAAAATCACCATCACTGATAGAACAATTAAATTATCATTCTAATGTCACGAAGCACATTACACATCTCTAATAATAAGCTCTACCTTATTATTTACAGCGTCTAGCATGTTGATGTAATGACTGACAAACTGTCGCCGTGCCTGCGTAATTAATAAACCCAACCAGTAACTGCTACACACTGTAAAGCACATCGTTCGGCCTAGTTTATTTACACACCACTCGCTGTGGAATACGGCTTGTTCCGTCAGGTACCACATTACATCGCTGATCGATAAAGCCTACTTAAATATGCAAACCGCCAACTGTAACGGATAACGCTACGCGACAACTCAATTTTGCGACGGCAATTAATTCATTCCGGGAACTCAGCACGGCATCACGACAACAGTTAAATAATAGAATAAGTATTCAACTAACCTGTGATTGAAGAATCACAAACTTGACTGCAGATGTCCGCACTGGCCGCGACTATTGACATCAAAATTACATCAGCCTGTTGGCTGCGATCTGCCTACGCTGAGGTTTGGTGGGCGACTGCTCACGACAAAGTCAGTGCGCCTTTCACTCGCCTACCCGGGCCGAGTGACTTTCATGATTCACGGAGAAACCCAGAGTCACGATATGTTCTCTCAACCCCGTGCTGCATGAAGCACCCGTGAACTTAGAGCTCTTTCCCACGTACGCACTTGAGGGAACATTCTAGATTTTTCTATAAATAACTAGAATAGCTCCGCCCCGCACTACGTTTCTAGGGAAATCCCCTATTAATTGATATTAATTTCAAGGGAGACCAACGCCTCGCACTCCCTTCAAAGGGCTATTATGCAGAGATCTGTCGATCTGTAGCCGTTTCGTCACACTCGGAAACCATTATCTTGAAGTTCTTGTTGCTCACCTTTATGTGCTGAATCCACACTTTTCACCCTTGGTCTGATGACTGGATTCTGGTCCTGTTTAGTGTACGCTGCACAGACTATTTCCTCACTCATTAGTTTCCCAATAGAACTGTTAGGATGTGCAGTCATGTAATTTTGCCCTAACTGAGACATTGTGTCAATGTCCTTTGGCTTACGTTCCTCAAAGAAAGCTACTAAGTTAGAATTGCATGCAGATACTACCTTGTCTCTTAACATTAGATCTACTAATTTATTAAAATCTTTCCCTACTTCTGCAAGCTCCATCCATTTGTTAAATGTGTTCTTGACTGTGTTAACAAAGTCTGTGAAATCTTGATTTGTCTCTGGTCCTAAGTGTCTAAACTTTGTTCTATATCCATGCTCAGTTAGTTGGAACTTTGTAAGCAGACGTTGGCGCAAAATAGTGTAGTTGTTTCTTTCTTCCACAGGTAAATTAAACATTGTATCTAGGGCCTTACCCGTAAGGAACTCGCCAAGTCGCATTGCATACTCCTTCTCTGGAATATCTAACGCTTTGGCTGATGCCTCGAACCTGGCCAAATAATTTTCAAGTTGGTCTCGGTCTGTAAAATATGGCAGTTTTAATCTCTGTGACGACTGCGACGGTCTTCTGCTTTCCTCACTTTGACCCTTCGTAGATAGTTCTAGTTTTCTTAACTCGATTTCAGTTTGCATCTGACACTTGATCTTCTCTTTCTCAATTTCCATTTAAGCTAACTTTACTTCCTGTAGACGTTTGTTTTCCATTTCAGCTAGTTTTACTTGTGTCTCTTCCTGTAGACGCTTGTTTTCTATTTCAGCTAACTTTACTTCCTGTAGACGTTTGTTTTCCATTTCAGCTAGTTTTACTTGTGTCTCTTCCTGTAGACGCTTGTTTTCTATTTCAGCTAGTTTTACTTGTGTCTCTTTCTCTTCCCGTAGACGCTTTGCCTCACGTTCATTATGCCTCTCCTCTCTTTCCGTCTGTTTTTGTTCTTTTGCTTAGGCATACTCCTGTAACTCTTTACCTTTCAGGCCTATTCGTTCACCTGCTTCAATATAGTCCATTAAAGTAGGCATCTTGTACATGTGGACACGTTGCTGTCAATCAGCCAACTATAAATGTACAGACTCTGCTGCTAGTCTGTGTCACTTCCCTACGTACGCCAGCACTCCCTGTGTACGTAAATTCGTAGTGCTAAAATATCACTCTGTACTCACACAGTCACTCTATAAGCACTAGATAGTGAGGGGGGAAGTATCACCTATACTCCCTTGTATCTATATATCTATGACCACAAGTTCATAAAGTCCCTGGAAATATTGTTAAACATACATATAAATACATATACAAACAAATGGATGATAATACTAAGTGATGACTATCCAACGCTAGACTTCACAAGCTGAGTACACGGAGACGGTGATCACAAAGAAATAAACCACAGTAACAACCACAAGCTTGTGTAGGGACATCCACAGTGCTCGTAATATATAAATATAAACTGACAAAGACCACTAGACAGCAGAAAAGGACAAAAGAGCACAATAATAACATATATCCGACCACAACAAATATCATATGTAATTAAAACGAAAAGAAAGAAAGAGAAAAAAAAATTATAGCGTAAAAATATACAGAAATCTGACGTCAAACACAAACTGGCACGTTATATAATTCAGGACCGTCCCTGCAGAACCAAATAAACCGGACCTTCGATTTTTCTTCCCAGAAATTATATATGGTGCACCTCAGAAAATAACTTTTCGCCTTGGTCTCCCGGCCTTCGAGAAATAACACAAAAATCCCCTACTCTTGACAAACACTGGACCACATACAAATAATTGCGTAACACCCGACAACAATAAATATGACGATGGGAGCTAAAAAAAATAATGTGTAACCGGTTTGCCGACAAATATGTGCCTATAATCCGTCGCCAAAAGTTCGTTTTTTGTTTTTGTTTTTTTTTAAAAATAATTTTTCACAATAAGCTGGGAATGTATATTGGTAAATGTTCCGAAATGTCTACGATATTCCCAATTTGTTGCGTGGTGACTTAATTTCGCGTTGTGATCACCAGTTTCCACCTGTCGGAATGTTGACGGTAAATAGTAATTATCCAAATTGTTCTTCGATTGTCTGTCGAATTGAATGATGATGGTAATTATCCCAAAATGTTCTGGATTCCGTTTAAAAGACAAAGTTCAAATGAAAAAATTGGCCGCAAATGCCGAGTTCCTATAACCCTGTACCGTCGTTCTTTGGCACTATATGCACCCTTTGTGTGCGGTGATGACACGATTAAAATTTTCGCTCATACAGAATAGTGATGACAAAGTGCTTGAACAAAGACGAAACATAAAGTCTGCTTTCTTTCAAACACCTTGTTTTGTTCATTCACAATGAGTCATCTTGACCACACTAGGGCCGTGGAAATTCTCCTGAGTAACCTTTACTGCCTTCCACCCCCCACTCACATGTCACCTCAATTTCTCTTTATCACCGTTGTGGAAAAAAAAATCCTTAGTAAACCAGTTTCTAACACAACCTTCTCAGCCCCAATCTGGGTGGGGCACTGTTCCTACCCCCTTCGGTCACCTGTCCTCGTAAACAGCGCTGACCCGATTTGTCCGTGGAAACTCACAATTTCCACCGTCCTCCCCCGTTGTGTTCACTTGTCGACCCGCGACCAACACAGTGCGTTGCCTCAGCACACACACACACACACACACACACACACACACACACACACACACACACACACACACCTGTCAGTATCTTTGAATTTTCAATCCTGTCCTGTCCTACACACACCTAGGACTGACCTCTTCTTGTCGCAACCAACTCGCTGTCCACTCGACTTTACCTGTGCTGTCCTATTTTTGACCTCTCTGCGTTAATTCTCTGACGCCCCATCTCTTGACCTATGAAAAACACCGTACACCTGTCTTCAGCGCGCACATGACTTCGCTGCGAAATCACTCACTGTCTGTTTTGCCGCGCGCTGGCTGCTTTTGATGAACTGAAGTGGTCTTTCGTGAACTGTCTGCTAGCTTCAGCGATATTGTTGGTATCAAATTTACCTGTAGTAACCTTTACGTGACCTGTCTGCTAGCTTGAGTTTTTACTCCCGTCTGTCTGTGTGAATTATCTGGCGCACACACAAAGAGTTCACATTACCCTCTTGAAGCCACACAATCCAAATTGTCAAGGGTTTGCTAGTTTGATGGAACGAAGTCACCAGATAATAACTCCTCTCTCAACGAAGAGCACACAAATATCTCAGAATGACACCAATGTCTATATTGTTCTTGACCTTATGTAGCCTTCCAAATAATCAATATATCCCCGTCGTTCTTAAATGGAGAGACCCCAGATTGTCACACGTCTTCTTGATGATAATATCACGAAGTTCTTACGATGATATGTTCATGATATTGTCGTGTGATGGTCGTTGTCTAGGTAACGATACTCATGGTGTGTCAATGGAGATATCTAACTGTCTTGCAATATAACTCACCCCCGCAGTGCATGTTCACCAGTCATTAAACAAGATTTCCGTTGGCGCACATAATCCTTTATTACAGAAATAAGACGGACAGACGGAACATGTTTATACATCCAGAAATAATGTAATCCATAGAATATAATATCCTCCTCACAATTTAACCAGCACACATCAATGCCTTCTCAAGCCTGCTTCATATCAAATCCACAAGACATTTAGTCCAGCTACTATCCACGGCTGGATCTCCTACAATACAACCCACACATTGGGTCGGAGCCACTGCTCAACTATGCAACCCACTCTGGGTTTTGGCCCTCACTCCCTATAGAACCCACTCTGGTTCAGGCCTGTCTTCACAACTAGGAGAACAACACAACACGGAGATCTCTAACTCCGCTTCTCCTTAGAATACCGACCAGTTCGGCATCTACACATCAACTGTCCTGAAGTCCCTTGACTTCACACAAAACTAAACTGTCCTTCCCCCATCCCCCTGGGGTCCACACTCACCCTTCCCATTATTTCTCAGGACTGGCTGTTTTCTCATAGCCAGGTCAGTCACTTTACTGTCTCCCACTTTCATCTCCATTCTTTCTCATGCCCGGTCACTCAACTCAATGTCAGTGACCCAGGCTTATGTCAATCGTCAACATCATAATCATCTCATCATCATCATGTCTTCATCATCATCTCGTCATCATCATCATTATCAGCCGAAATGTGTGTTTAAATATTGGTGTTTAAGTGCTCAGATAATATCCACCTATTGTTCCCTTTCATTTCAGTTCATTTATGTGTTAGCCATATGCCCTTGAATGTCTATCTGATCTAGACGTTTCTCGGAGTCCTCTTCACCTACAGCCTCGAAGTATGCCTTGCGGCATTTTCAATAATTGATCTCAACGTCTCATTTAGTAACCTAGCTACGACAATCTTCCTGTTTGTTTATTTTTCATTATTCTTCTAGTACCCCAATGTCTTTAAAACTGTATGATTTGATCTCTTTTCTTTCAAGCTGACTCTTTGCATGCTGTGCGATAACGCTACATCCCAAAAACTTTCAAACCTTTGTAAAATCTTAAACCGAAGTCCTTTATTTCACACTGGCTGTATTACGGGCCAAATACGTTGCTAACTGTATATACACCTAGGAGCAACGGTAGCCCAGTGACTATACATACCTGCTTTTTTTGTTTCGCATATCCTGTTTACAGGGCATCGCTGTCAACACCAGCATTTTATCGCTGTTATTGATGTCTTGGAAAGATTTCGCTCAGTAATTTGCAATTGCTTTCTGAGTGACCGGCTCACATACCCGCGTAAGTAACCAATGCGACGCGATCCGCTACCGAATCTCACACAGCTGTGTTCCTCTAGGTGGATATACAGGATTACAGAGAAAGTCGTTAACACCTTCGCCAGCGAGACCGACACATACCTGCTAGCCCAGTATAATATGTTGGAATCCCCTTCGAGAGAAACAATTTTTTTGTTAACATTCATCTGGGCTCCGTGGTCGACGCAATCTAAAATGAGCACTACGAAATACCATGGGAAGTCATGGCGGCCGGTGTAAAATGTTACCATATTACCCATTGAGTGCAGATTGGTATACAAAATGAAGCAAGCGCCATATACCTAAATCCTCAGGTAGCTGAAAAAAAAAAAAAAAACAACAACTCTTTAGTTGTTTGTTCTAATGTGAATAAAAATGTTGCATGTCCTTTGAAAGACCTCAAACGTAAATTGCCTGTTTATGATTTGGTTGGCAATTTTACGTTCAGAAGTTTGCCATTGCTTTATGAACAGGGAGTCAACGTTTAAGGTGAAGGGTTAAATGCATTTTCATTTTCTGACCATTTGAAATGTCTAGAACCGAAAAATGTTGTTATCCATTGCAGTCGCTATCAACGTCCGTGGCCTAGGGATTATGAACGCAGTTCCTCAACACTGACAAATCATATTCGAAGTTAGCTGCAGGTGATTTAGGAGCAGGTAGATTTGCTTAGATTTTCACAGTGATATGAGCGTGGGCCGCTCAGAAAGCAATGGCTTTACTGAATGTAAAGTGGCCTAGA
>JACEFZ010010187.1:0-36051 GCA_014155875.1 Cepaea nemoralis | reverse complement strand
TTGGTTGCAAAAAAATATATTCCCTGGCCATGAGGAGTATTGGGCATATGGTGCTAACTTAATAATGTTAAATCAATCGGCACTCGTTGGGTTACACCCCAGGGCATTCTCTAGTATCCAATTTACCCTGGGTCGAATGTGGAGCCTAAGTCAATTAAAACCAAATCCCTCCTCTCGAAGAGGATGAGGGAGAATCAAGCGTGCTAGCCACTGCCTTACAGAAGCTTCCGTCTATATACTACAAGAAAGCCAGTCAGACTCGGAAGCAGACCGTCTTGCGTTGATTTCCATGATATGGGCGTCAGTCGTCCAGAAATAAATGGTAACATACTGAACCTAAAAATTGCAAAGTAAATCACAAAGAGCAAGCAAAAAATGTTGGGGTTGGTGGCTATGTCCTTTAAAAGAACATAGAACTAAATAAAGGTCAGTCGGTAAGTAAAGGACCTTTCACACGCCCTAAGACATTGGGCACGTGGTGGTAGACGCATATTTTTGTAGACGAATCGGCACTCGCTGGGTGGTGGGGTCAGTACCACACCGCCTGCTTTCACTATCCGTCCATCATGTGCCATGCCGATAAGAGTGGGCGGTCACGTTCTGCCATCTCACTCAATCACCAGAGTCGTGGATCAGCTCTGTGTTCCTGTCTCGACCATGTCACGTGGCCAAGCCATCCGGGTATTTACTTCTTGATCTTCCCCTTGGTCTCCTCCCTTCGATCTTGCCAGTTGTCACCAAGTTCTCCAAGTCATTTCTTCTCATAACATGCCCAAAATATTTTGACTGTCTACGTCTAATGACTCTAATGAGTCTACGATCTTTATTTGTTTCTTGAAGGACTTGTTCATTGGTTTTTTTATGTCTGTCCATGGTATTCTTTGCATTTTCATCAGAAATCACATTTCCACAGCCATCAGATGTTTTTCACCTTGGCTGCTCATTGTCCACGCTTCACGTCCATACAAAAGTATAGGTTCAATGTTGCACTTCAACACTCTTTTTCTCGTTTCAATTCGCTTTCACACCCCGAGACATTTTCTTGTGCCTATTTTTGGCTGAGTCGACCAGAGAGGTAAATCTGTAAAACTCCTACTCAATGCGGATTCGCATATTCGAACCCATGACCACTTAGCCGCCAGGCGAGCATATTGCATATCCTTTACAGGACATTGCTGTCAACACCAGCATCTTTCAGCTGTATGTTGATTTCTTGGCACGATTACGCTCAGTAGTTTGCCATTGCTTTCTGAGCGGCCGGCTCACATACCCTGTAAGTTACCGATGCGATTCGAACTACTGCTGATTCTCACCGTCATCACGTTACCTACGAGAGTATACGAGATTACGGAGAAAAGTCATAACCTCTAAGCCACGAAGCCGGCATTATATATATATATATATATATATATATATATATATATATATATATATATATATATATATATATATATATATATATAGGGAGGGGGGGGGGTTGAGTGATCTCGATGTATGGTGTCCGCCTCGAGTGCTGGAGATCCCGGGTTCAAGCCCGGTGACGGCCGGGCGGGATTTCTTCATGTGGACTTCTAGTAACAACATTTCCCTTGATCTCCGGGTAGTGGGATCGGACGCCCGTGTGTATTGTTGCGCACGCAAAAATTCCCTTGGCAGTTGGAAATCGAAAACGAGTAGTCTAATGGCGCTGCCCGGGAAAAATTTCAACTTCAAAATCTACGCAAAGTATTTCAGGATCCTCGCTGGTGCTACGGAATTCGTACACTGAACTGAGATTCACCGGACTCAGGATTTAGTTAGGAGTAGAACGGAGCACATATGGGTTACACCCGTGTGCCGTGATGTTGATCAGTCGACTAAACTAAACTAAATTAATATAAAATACATGAAATATGAAATCATATCAGTAGCCAACGAAGAGTTACAATGCTGGAGGTACCAGTGGCGGCATGATTGAACGCCCACATGCTTTGTCCTCTGTATTGTATTGTAAACTAGTGCCAATGAATAGTTTTTCATGCGTAAAATCGACTAATGGGAAATAACTACACAAGGCAGACAGAAGATGTGACTAAGATAAATACGGGAAGAAAGGCATTGCAGAACATCGTGATAACTGTAAAGATCAGTGGGATAATAGGCTGAGGCAGACAGAGGTATGGAGGAATATCAGGAGCAGGGTTGGTCCAGAACACAAAGGACTGCGATCTGTGGAGAAACATGACCGCCTACGCCAGTTGGCAGGGCACATGAACATGAAGATGTAGGTTGTTGCGTCAACACATCATTGAGTAACTTCATCTGCCTAGACTAGAAGAAAGACGGCTATGATTAAACGAGCTCCACTTCTACATTTCTGGGTAGATAACACCAGCCCCATGTTATATCGCAACCCAAATTAGTGTCTTATTGCTTCACTGTCTGTGATATACGGCGCGGTGTCTTGGGAAATTGGCTTTAGATTGCAAATGTCGCTTGTTATCAATGGCGTGGAATGAACAAATGTGAACGCAATGTTGTTTCTCTGAGATTTTCGTACACTAAGATACAGCAGCGAAGTTATATTCCTGATCGTTGTAAAAAGTGGCATTCTAACCTGTTAATTAACTCGCAATTAACATATACATCACAACTCGAATGTCCGCACGATCTTTGAAATAATAAAATTAGTGTTAAGCTGCCATTATAACATCACTGGTAATTTAAGTAAATATATTAACTGTTTGCCGGTCTCCCTGGTCTAGGGGTTACACGACTTTCTCCCTAATCCCGTATACTCTCGTGAGTAACGTGACGTGCGCGACAATCGGTAGCGGTTCTCTCCGCGTCGGAAACTTACGGGGTATGCGAGCCAGTCGCTTAGAAAGCAATGGCGAACTACTTTACCAAAAAATCAACAATCAGCTGAAAGATGCTGGTGTTGACAGCGATGTCCTGTAAAGGATATGCGAACAAACAAAAAAATAGTAACTGTTTGCCTAATTTTACTTTAAAGCAGGCACGCCATTTATAGGGTAAGAGTGTCCATGACAAATACATACGTAGTGCTTTCAAACCTTAGTTTGACATTCTGGCCTTTCCTCTGGTCAATAGTTTGGGGTTTGTTGACATCGAAGTTCCTAACAGCCGAAGATAAAAGTTTATCAACCAAGGTCTAATCCAACCTAATCCAGTATATGATGTGCTGAATTATGACCTGGTTATACACAATATGTCTCTGACGACCTGGTCGACAGTGCTCTGGGTTTAAGAGTTAAAACTGATCTCCTAGAAAATTCACAACCAATCAACCAACTGGCTCACAACATATTGGGACACAGTGAGATAGATGTTCATGGTGTCATTCTGTGGCTTTCCCAGATATGTCTTACAATTAATTATCCGGTGCCTATTTTACCGGGATTGGTCGACCCCCCTCACCCCCCCCCCCCCCCCCCCCCCCCCCCCCCCCCCCCCAAAAAAAAAAGAAGAAGAAAAGAGCTATACTTAACGAAAAAGTCAAATATGTGTCAAAATTTGGTATTACCTAAGGCATACGAAATGATCTGAACGATGATCTCATTAGATAATATCTCTAGGTTCCCAGATGAATGGGAAGTGATGTTGAACAAGACTGCCCCTAAGGTTGAATAATGGGACATCACTACAATTCTAAATCAATACAAACTTCAAAATTGTCTTTACCTTCAGACAGGAAGTTTAATGTTGAGTTATCAGCAAGAACAGTCATATTTCTTGAATTGTTTAGATTCTCGACGAGTACAGATTTTCAAAACAATGTTTTCCCGTAGTGAATTTGAATAACGAAGACACAAGCAATAGTGTCAGTGTGTCCTGAGTGCATATCTTTCTAGCACGGTCAAACAGGGTCCGTACTAAGCCCCGTTTATACTGGACAGGTGTGAAGCTCTGAATTTGAAACTCTGAAGAATGTCTTAAACCTGAATGGGTACTCCACAGGATTTATAAAGCGCCACTGCCAACAACCCAAACCAAAACCAGACGTAACTACAGTCCCCAAACTCAAGGTATTCATCCAGCTAACCTTTCGAGGGGATGACATAATGCAACGTCTACAAGACCGACTTACTACAGCAGTAGGCCGAACATTCTGTGCTGCAACTCCAGTCATTAGATATAAAACCGTACCGATTCCTACACCAGCAGTCAAAGAGCCTGTTCCTCTGTACGCCAAAAACAATTGTATTTACCAATTCACATGTAGATGCCAGGCCTTCTACATTGGTAGAGCAGAGAGACAGCTTAACAAACGAGTGTCAGAACACATACCTCAATGGGTCAACAAGATACAACACACAGGAGATGCTAGCCTCGTGGGGCCGACACACCGGAAGCTCCCGGCGTCTTCAATTGGTAGGCACATTATCGAAAGCGGCCATGTGGTGGACAGAGACACTGCCTTTCGCGTGTTGTTTAACACACAAAATACTCGCTTGTTAAAGTTTGCAGAAGCAATTATGATCAATCAACGCAAGCCAGAATTGTGCAAACAGAAAGACATATTAGTCAGCTTAAAATTACCGTGGTAGATAATTGACATTATTGTGCGAATATGTGTATATTTCAACTTGAAGGATTTATCTAGTTAATTCACGTAAGTTGTGTGATTTCTGCAGTATGTACCTGACGAGATGCAGCGAAATATGCCAGGCAATAAATCGTGCAATCTATTGTTTGTGTCTTCGTTATTCGAGTACAGATTTATTGTTTGCAAAAGAAAGCAAAGAAGGTGGTAGTCACATGATACTTTGAATTCTGTTGATGTGTCGAGGCGCAGTTCAAAACTAACACAGACCTTCTGACTAGAGACGTACCGCTCCATTCACAAGACTGGCAGACAATATACATCTGTATTAACTAGGGCTGCGACCGATTAATTAAAATTGAATAGTTAACTTTTGAAAAATTAACGATTAATTAATCCCTGACCGGATCCGGAAACAGTCCCGGATCACGCGTGTGAAGCGGGTGTGTAACCACGCGGCACACACTGGACACACCAAATTATCACAACAGATAATCACAACGCTACCCATCGTAGGCTATGCTCAAGATTGCCCAATCGCCGCGACCGACGTCCGTCAATCGATGGGACCCGAACGATCAGGACTTCTCACTGGCAAGGAACACCAGGCCTCCTAAATCCAGTGAGCAATAATCAATTGAAAATTGGCCCCGTCTACGCCAATTTACAGGGACTTATAACCCGTAACAGTTGCTTCTCGCTTTGATTCCGAGACCGGTTAAGACCAGGGATGGAGTTATTGCCTCTCCATAGCACAAAGCCTGGGCTAAAATAAATAGATTAAAGAAATTAGACGTAGTCAAAATTATTTGGACATGTTATGAGAAGAAATAAATTAGAGAACTTAGAGAAATGAGGTCGCAACTGACAGGATCGAGGGGAAGAGAACAAGGGGAAGACCGAGAAGTAAGTACCTGAATGATTTGGCCACGAGGCATGGTCGAGACAGGAACACTGAGCTGATCCACGACTCTTATGATCGAGTGAAATGGCGAATCATTACCGCCCACGCTTACCAGCATGGCACATGATGGATGGATGGATTTAGTTTCGACGTTAAAATATTTATAACGAAAATTTTCAAATTCGCCAGATACGTGTTTACAGATAATTCTGCTAAATACTTGATCAAGTCAATGTTGATTACTTCTTCTTCTTCAGCGTTCCGAGCCATTGAGGTTCTCTGCTGCAGATACAATCCGTCTCCATTCGTCTCTCTGGTTGACCTTCTCATGCCAGTCGCTGATTCCAAGTGCTTGTAGGTATGCATATATATATATATATATATATATATATATATATATATATATATATATATATATATATATATATATATATATATATATATATATATATATATATATATATATATATATATATATATTATCTCTCCACCGTCTTCTTGGTCTACCTCCGGGTCTACTGTCATTTATTTCCTGAGTGTAAGCAAGTTTTGTTTCCCTATTGTCTTCCATTCTTTCTATATGCCCCAGCCATTGTAGTCTATTAGCTTTCATGATACCAGTGATTAGCGGGGACTGAAACAGATCATAAATGTCTTTGTTACTTCTTCTTTTTCACTCTCCACTTTGTGTATCCCTAATGGGTCCAAAGATGCGTCTTAAAACTTTGTTCTCAAAGGTTTGTAGCAAGGCTTCATCTCCTTTCGTTGTACTCCAGGTTTCAGAGCCATACATCACAACTGGTCTGATCAGTGTTTTGAATATTGTAATTTTGGTGTTACGCGATAGCGCATTTGATTTTAGTAGGTGTTGTAGTGCATAGTATATCTTATTTCCAGAGTTGATTCTAGCTTGTATTTCTTATCTTATTATGTTGGAGCAGTTGAAGATTTTACCCAGGTATTTGTATGTTTCCGTTATTTTGATGGTCATATTATCTATTTGTATGTGGCCAGAGTTTTTAGCCATTTCTTCTCTTGAAATTACCATATATTCTGTCTTATCTTGGTTAGCGATAGCGCATTTGATTTTAGTAGGTGTTGTAGTGCATAGTATATCTTATTTCCAGAGTTGATTCTAGCTTGTATTTCTTATCTTATTATGTTGGAGCAGTTGAAGATTTTACCCAGGTATTTGTATGTTTCCGTTATTTTAATGGTCATATTATCTATTTGTATGTGGCCAGAGTTTTTAGCCATTTCTTCTCTTGAAATTACCATATATTCTGTCTTATCTTGGTTGATAACCAGCCCCATCTGTTGGGCTTTTTCCTTTAAGTGAGTGAATATTTCTAATGTCTTTTGTTCATTTTCCCCTATAATATCTATATCATCTGCATAGCCAAGCAGCTTGGATGTTCCTCCAATATCACATTCCCCCTTTACCTTCCTAACAACTTTCTCTAGAGCTAGATTGAAGAGTAGCGGCGATAGTGCATCACCCTGTTTCAAGCCAGATGTTATTTGGAAAGGGTCTGATTTCCTGCCTTTATATGTTACTATATTATAAGTATCTTCCATGCATAGTCAGGTCATAATAATTAACTTCCTTGGAATTCCAAATTCCTGCATAGCATTCCATAGACTATTCCTATGGACACTATCATAACCCTTTTTAAAATCCACAAAAATGTTATTATGATCTCTTTTATATTCCCAATTTTTCTCGGCTATTTGTCGTAAGATAAATATCTGATCCATTGTTGATCTGTTTTGTCTAAAACCCGCCTGGTAGTCACCTAATATATCTTCTGAATATGGTTTTAGTCTATTTAGTAATACTGCGGATAGTATCTTATAGTTTGTGGACAGTAGTGATATTCCTCTATAATTTTCACATTGGAACTTGTCTCCTTTCTTAAAGATAGGTATCAATAATGACTCTTTCCGGTCATGGGGTAATTCTTCTGTCCTTCAGATTTTTATTATTAGTTCTTATAGCTTTAGATGTAATGCATGGCCACCTGCCTTTATAAATTCAGCAGCAATTCCATCAGCCACAGTTGCCTTATTGTTTTTAAAGTCGTGTGATTACATACAGGATTTCTTCAAATGCAGGTTCTTCAATTTGTGGTTCACGCGTTAGAACCTCTTCCTGTGGGAAAGTGTTACTTGGAGTTCACAATTTAGTAATTCAACAAAATATTCTTTCCATGTGTTGCACATTTCCTCATTGGTATTTATCATATTCCCATTTTTGTCTTTTAAACCATATGTGTTGTGTTGGTGCCCTCATTTCATTGACTTCAGTTATTTAAAAAACTTTCTGGATTCGTTTTTCTGGTGATTAGTTTCCATATCTTTGATTATATTACTCATATATTCTGGCCTCTGCTATCGAACTATTTTTGTAGCATCTTTACATTCATTTCTATATTTCTCTTCCTTTTGTATGTTGATGTCATTTAACAATAAATGTCTGGCATTCTTTTTCCTAATGACTGCTCCTTCAAATTTTTGATTGAACCATCTGTTCTTTCTATGCGTGGTTTTATTTTATATTGTGCTCCAACGAGGAAGTGGTCGTTGTGGCAATCAGCTCCTCTATAACTTCTAACGTATTTTATGCTTGATGCATTTCCTGTTGTTAATTAAAATGTGATCTATTTGATTACAGGTTCTCTTGTCACATGATTTCCAAGTTTGTTTGCGTATATCCTTTCTTTGTAGTCTGGTACTGCTAATCTGCAGTCCTTTGGCTTCTGCCAGGTTGATGACTCTCCATCCATTATCATTTGAAGTTGTATGTAGGCTTTTCTTTTTTATGAGTTTGCTCTCTACCTATTTTTGCATTGAAGTCTCCCAGCACAATCAGGATGTCCTGTTTGGGGGTTTCTTCTATGACATCTTCCAAATCATTATAAAAGTCTTCGTTAACGTAATCTTCTTTCTCTTCAGTAGGTGCATGTACATTAATCATCGTTATATTTTTCCATTTACCTTTTATTCGTAATTTACTAATTATGTCATTAACAGCTTTAAAGTTTAGAACGTTCCCCATAACTCTTTTTTGATGACAAAACCTGTTCCTAATTCATGTTTATTGTGGGTGTTTCCTCCATATATTACAATCATTCAATTTTGCTATAAAGTACCCTCTCCTGGCCACCTTATTTCTTGAATTGCTGTTATATCCATTTGATATTCAACCAGCTCCCGGGTTAGTTCTTCAGCCGCTCCAGCTCGATATAGTGTCCGTACGTTCCATGTTGCAAATCTCAAGAGTCCTTTAACGTTCCGAGGTCGTTGTGTAACAGTAAAGGGAGCTTAGGAGTTAATGGATGCTGCGCATTCATTAACTAGTGGGAAATCATTAGTTAGTGAACGTGTGTACACGAATGGGTAGACGTATCCAGGGCTTGCACACACGTCACTGGGGAGACTTGGGACTTGGGATTCAACTAGGAAAGATGTCGGTGTTTACCATCATCAGTCAGAAGACGTACGATTTCAATGAATAAACGAATGTTTATCTAACAGCCGAGACTTGTCCACTATATTGACACGAGCCTTCCACACACAGCCTTATCATATCATCACCACACTGTTATACAGGCTGTTTTGGTGCCGTCGACCTCAAGATTTCAAACATGGGATGTCGCGGAGTTTGTTGACTAAAGCGAAGAATTTTGTCTGCGTCTAGAGACGGATGTTATGGAAGTTCTCAAGTAAATTATAAGAGACGCAACAACTGAAAGCCCGCCCAGGGGTAGTTGTTGTGATTTCTCAGTGTTTGTTAGGGGATTCTCAGTCAAGGTCAGAAGGTTTGATAATCTTGATTTATAGAGACTGATAATTTTTTATATACCTGACTCACCAGTATATAGGGCCTTGATTGCTGATATACGCTGTTTCTTTTGTAAAAGTCAAGAATTGCTATTTTACATTGAAATTCATAAATGATGTAATGATGTTGTCACCACTAGATACATCTTACAACTTATAAAGTCCCGAGGTACAAGAAATAAATTATGTATACAACCGAATGAATCAGCTCCAATTGGAACCGAGAAATCTCGAGAATGATAAAATTTATGAGCACGATCTCAGCTCACTGGACTGTTAGAGGTTAAATCAAGGTCAATTTTTACTTTCTGAAATTATCGAATCAAGGTCGTCAACCGTCACTTCAGCTGAGTGAAGACATTAGCTCTGTTTAACTTGTCTCAAGTCAAAATTGTTTCAGTTGAATTGAACTAACCGTTGTTGGAACGCCACATAACACGTAATGTTCCGAGTGATGAAACAGAGTGGCCATCGTCAGGCTTGAATCAATCCATTGTTGACTTGCTCGTTTTTTTTGAAACGTGTGGATGTTCCAGATGTGCTGCCGTGAAATCTGGTTTTGCTGGAACTGTTAACCGTTCTTGGTTGAAATACAGTGAAGGTGACCTTGCTTGTCTGAAGGTAAAGTCCAGAGTTTTTTAGCCAACGCTTAAGATCAATCAATCAGTCAATCGATCGATCAATCAGTCAATCAATCGACCAATCAATCAGTCAATCGATCAATCAGTCAGTCAATCGATCAATCAATCAGTCAACCAATCGATCAATTAATCAAGCAATCAATCGATCAATTAATCAAGCAATCAATCGATCAATCAATCAAGCAATCAATCAGTCAGTATTGTATCGAGCGTTGTAAATTTAAAGGCCAAACGAGCATAATCAGCGGCATGTAAACAACTGGAAGGAATCGACTTCGATTGAAGTGAGAAATCCAGAGGCTCTTCTTTTTCTGCTCCTTTCAAGTTTGTCGATCAGAGTCCTTTTTTTAATCAAGATCCTCGATTGGAATTTTTTTCATCAAAATGGTCAATTAGAGTCCCTTTTGTCAGGATTCGCGATTGGAACTGGAACCTTTTTCATCAAGATCATCGGTTGGAGTCTTTTTCGTCTAGTTTAGGTAATGGATAATTTTAGATTAATTAATTGAACAGAATATTTCTTGCTGCTTACTTTGAAATAATATTGTCTGAAAATATTTGTATATTATATTGCTTGATAATTTCCATTATAGATTTTTAGGATGGAGCCCCAAGATTTTTCTCAGGTACTAAGTGGAGTTGGTGGAGCGATATCAAAGTTGGACGCAGTATTAAGACAGCAAAGTGTAATCAGTGATGTTGAGAGATTTAATGGACAGGCGAATCAGTTTAAGAAATGGGTTATTTCTATTGAGAAACATGCTTATCTAGTGAACGCTACAGATGAGGATAAAAAGAATTTAGCATATAGAACTAGTACAAGTCCAGTTTCTGACCATATAAGAAGGAAGCTAGAAGCGGGAGGAGGTGAAACCTGGGAACAATTTAAAGACGACCTCGCACGTAAATACGCGGAAATTACTGATCCACAACACGCATTCTCAGTGTTGCGACAAACGAGACAAAATACTACAGAAAGTGTACAGCTATACAGTGATAGATTAATCAATTTAGCTGAAGAGTCATTTTTGGGACAGAATGTACGAGCTGAAGAAGTGGAACGGATGTTGGTGGGGATTTTTGTTGATGGGATTAGGTCAGATGGACTGAAATTTAAATTATTGAGAGAGAATCCTGCAAGGTTGTCACAAGCGGTAGATATCGCTATACAAGAAGAAAGCTTGAGGAGAAGGTTTAGATTGAGGGTAGGACGAGAGTTAGGTAGTAGTTCGGAAGATAGAATTGAAGAACCTATGGAAGTAGGACAGTATAGACATGAATGGAGAGGAAGACGAGGAGAAATACAGATGGTACAAGGAAACAATAACGTATATAATCAAGGTAGAGAAGGACAAGTGAGAAATACTGTAAGAAACATGGGGGGTAACACAAATAACGCAAATGTGGTTTGTTGGGGATGCCACCAACGTGGGCACATTTTTCGCTTCTGTGGTAACAGACGTGTCCCATCGAATACACAAAATAATAGAGGTGCTCAGAATAGTACACAGAATAGAACTACAAATAGTAGATCAGCAAATGGGAATTATGGAGAAGTGCAGAGAAATTTTAGAAGGTCAGGAAATCAGGGAAATTGGCATCCCGCTTACTGAACAGGATCGGCAGTAGGGGGGAAAATAGTAAGATCCAAAAGATGAAGCAATGTATTAAAAACCCAAATGATGAGTATAATAGGACATTTAGAAATAATAAACATAAGAAGTTATCTCCCCAAGTTGAGATAAAACAGTTGTCACTAAATATGGTTGATCCTAGCTCGTGTATAATAGAAATAGGGAAATATAAAGTTAGAACATTAGTTGACTCGGGAGCGCAAGTTAGCGTGATTAAAGAAACATTTTTATATCGAATGTTAAAAAATTGTAAAATATTTAGAATTCAGGAGAATCTTCATTCGGTAACTGGACACAAATTAGAAGTGCTTGGACAAACGATGATAAATTTTAAATTAGGAGGGATAAATGTTAGGCATATGTTCCATGTGGTCAGGGATTTAAATAGAAATATGATATTAGGTAGAGATTTTTTTATTGAAAAATGGGGTGAGACTTTTTTTTGATTTGCATAAATTAAAATTCCAAGGTGTTTACGTAGATTTAGAAGAGGATATGCATGTGTCGACACTAGTTAGAGTCAAAACGACCATGAATTTGAAACCACAAACAGTTAATTTAATACAGGCAAAAATGAAAAAAAATCCGTACTTTTCGGTTGGACAAACAGTTAAAATAACGGAATTAGAGAGGGAAATAATACAGGAACCTGGCTTAGAAGTCACCGATGGGTTAATAGTACTAGATAAACATCTCAGCTTTCCAGTAATGCTCCTAAATAATACAGGAAAAAATATTACATTATATAGAGGTTGTGTAATTGCTAAAGTAGAGTATAGTGAGAATAACATGTTAACTATAGAAAAAGAAAACATATTGGGAAATAAGTATTCAGAAACTTCCAGGATTGGAAATAATGCCAGAAATAAGTATAAAAGAAGATGGACAAGACGAAATGATGAATTGATCCATACATGTAAGAAACGTCCATCTCAGATAGATACAGTTGATAAAAAGACAAGAGAACAAGAATTGTTGTCACAATTAAAAGCTCTACCGGAGAATAGAGAAATATTAGAAAAATTGGTGAAAGAAAATCAAGACGTTTTTGCGGTTAGTGATTTAGAATTGGGAAGGACACAAACAGTTACAATGGAAATAGATACGGGAGACCATCCACCAATTAGTTTAAAACCATATAGAACTCCATTAAGAAATAGAGAGATTGTGGAAAAGGCAATAGAAGATATGTTGAAAGCAGGGATAATAACAAGATCGAAGTCAGAATGGTCATCTCCGGTCGTCATCGTGGCCAAACCTGATGGTTCGAGTCGTTTTTGTTGCGACTACAGGGCGTTGAACAAAATCACTAAGAATGTAGCGTACCCACTACCAGTAATTGATGATATTTTGGGGCTGCTTAATGGCTCTACATTTTTCACAACACTAGACGCAAGGTCAGGATTCTGGTGTATTCCGATGTCGAAGGACGCTCAAAAGAAAAGTGCTTTCTGTACTCATATGGGTTCTTACGAATTCTTACGTATGCCATTCGGGGTTCGAACTGCGCCGTCTCACTACATGCTCTTAATGAATGAAGTTTTAGAAGGTATGCAAAAGTTTGCACTAGCATACATAGATGATGTTCTCATATTTACAGCAGGAGATGTAGATGATCATTTAAAGCATATTAGGTTAGTGTTCGATAGACTAAGAATACATGACGTTAAATTGAAGCTTAGTAAGTGCCAGTTTTTAAAGACAGAAACAAAATATTTAGGGTATATTATAAATAGAGACGGTATTAAACCAGACCAAGACAAAATAAAGGTTATTAAAGAGTTACCTCCTCCAACTAACATAAAAGAAGTGCGTGCGTTTATAGGAACCTGTGGGTATTATAGGCGGTTTGTCCCAGCATTTTCAAAGATTGCAGAACCAATTACGAACTTGACGGGCAAATACGCTAGATTTAAGTGGGATGATGAGTGTCAAAAAGCATTCGATTTGTTAAAAAACAGTTTAACAGTGGTACCACTATTGACGCATCCAGACTTGAACAAACAATTAATACTATATACAGATGCTTCGGACAATGCAATAGGAGCATGTTTGGTTCAACCATATGAAGGAAAAGAGTCTGGAATACCAGGGGTTAAAAATGAAAGGCCAATATACTTCTTATCTCATAAACTTAGCAAATCTCAACGCAAATGGACGACTATTGAGAAAGAAGCTTACGCTATACACTACGCTCTTCAAAAACTAAATTACTACTTACATAACGCCAATTTCATTATTAGAACTGATCACATGCCATTAAAGTCTATATTAGAAGCACCAATACAAAATAGGAAAATACAAACGTGGGCATTGAATCTACAGGGATACAATGCTAAAGTGGAATATGTTTCAGGAAAACATAATACATGCGCCGATCTATTGTCTAGGGTCCCATATCCACATGTCATCAGGAAACACAGAAGATGAAGGAGAACCAGAAATAGACGATCGAAACTGGCAAGTAAATATATTAGATTCTGCCATAATAAATAGAGAAGACTTTGAGAGTTTACCGTCAGATCAAGAGTCTGAACCTAGAGCGGAAGACCCACGTTTATCACAATTTAATATGAAAGATGAACAAGAATTAGATCCAAAAATAGTACAGATAAAAAGAAAACTGAAAGAAACAGGGGAAAATAGTTTTAAAAGAAAATTTGTAGAGCTACAAGAAGACAATCAATTATATTATATCAATGAAAAAGGTGAGGGATTAAGAAAGTATATTCCGAAACATTTAGAACGGGAAGTTTTAAAGGCATATCATGATGATAATGGTCATTTTGGACGAGATAAGTTAGTTAAGTCTATTAGCAGTAAATATTACTGGCCGAATTTATTTAAAAGCGTATATGAATATGTTGAAGCATGTGAAAAGTGTAGGTTAAGAAACATGAAGATAATTAAATGTCCCTTACAAGATACCGATATTCCTCAATTTCCAATGCAGAAAGTAAGTTTGGATATTTCAGGTCCTCATCCAAAAACATTATCGGGAAACGTATACCTCCTACATATCGTAGATTCATATAGTCTTTGGCCGAAAGTTTATCCAATTCCAGACAAGAGTGCTGATTCAGTTATAAATATGCTGTTACAAGAATTTATACCAAGGTTTGGGTGTCCACAAATAATACTTACAGACAATGGGAAAGAATTTGTAAATAGAAAGTTTGAAAAATTAGTAAAAGATTTGAATATAAAACACATTAAGACTTCATATTACAGACCAACTTCGAATGCCAAAAATGAGCGACAACATAGGACATTATACAACATACTGGCGAAAAATGTAGAAGAACACGATATGGATTGGGATCTTTATTTGGGAATAGCATTAGGGGCGATCCGTACACACCAAAATGAAGGAACAGGTTTCTCACCGTTTTACCTAGTACATGGGAGAGAACCAATATTACCAATTGACAATTTATTAAAACCTAGGAGAAAATATATGGGGGAAGATTTTCAGGAAACAAGGTTGCAAGAAATGCACAAAGCACATATACGTTTAAGAAATAATATAATTAAGGCTCGAGAAAGACAGAAGAAATACACAAATAAAAATGCACACTTACAAGAGTTCAACATAGGTGATAGAGTTTATTACAAAAAACATAGGAAAAATTCTAAGTTTGATGCTCATTGGGTGCCGGGATATTATATTTTAGAAAAAAAAGGTCCAGTATCATATACTATTAAGAATCAAGTTACAGGGCATGTTGCACGTTCACATGTAGAGCACTTAAGACGGGATAATGAGGAAAAAGATGCAGAGAATAATAATAATTATTATTATTCAGAAGAAATATTGTCAGATGGACAGATTGTCAGACAAATGGAATATCCAATACCTATAGAGAATGGGAAACAAGTAACAACAGCATCTACTACGGCTGAACAAGAAGAAACAATACCAAAAACAGTCATGACAGAGGAAAACAACACGTATGACGGTTATAATAGTGAAGAATCAATCAAGGAAAAAATAGAAGCTCCATTTATGAATACAAGACAGGCAGTAAAAAGAAAGTTAGATAGACAGAAAGAAAAAGAAATTAAGAGGCAAAGGAAGTTTAGACTGAATTCTTCAAGTGATGAAGATATGCCACTGTTTGAAAATTTATTAAGACGTCAAGACAGAAAAATTAGATTGGATTTAGAAAGGAAGAGATTAGCGGTTGCTAGTAATGGATATACAGATGCGGAACAAGAGATGGATGAAAAGTCAGAAACTGATGAAGATGCTGATATGAAAGAAGATAGTTCTCCTCAGGAGGATGACGACATTGATGTAGATATTGCACTTATAGAAAACAATTTGAAGCTATTAAGGAAATGGAGAAGAGATAAATAGCGAGTTAGAATATTCTGCAGATTGCAGATAGAAGAAGAAGTTAGACACGGTATTTCTGAATTTCTGAGGAAGTTGACAAATAACTTAGTCAAGAGTTGTCGGGATGAATAGACATAATGTTGTAATAAGTTAAGACTTATTGATATGTGCTTTATTATCATTTTGATTTTTAAGTTGAAGTGTTGAGTTTTTCTTGGACGGAAAATAATTGATTAGTAGTCATAATATGTATCTATATATATGGTTTTTCATTTCATCACATATGTTTAATTTGATTAATGTGTGGGGATAAAGATGATGTCAAAGAATGAGGGGGTTGATATTGTTTAGTCTGTGTTTGACTTCAATTGTTCTTTATAAAATGTAAGGATAATTTAACTTTGCTTTTATTGAGTTATCCTGAGTGTGTTTAAAATGATTCCTAGCTAGACGTTCAGTTATGGGAAAAATGAAGAGTTGTTTTTGGGAACTTACAGAAAAGGTGAAACAGACGACTTAAAGTTGAGTTGTTTAACGTATATAACGTTTATAAATAGAAATTGAGTTAAGGGGGAAGTTGTGGTGATTAGCGAAGTGATTCAGTATGTTGTAATGGAGGAGTATAATTAAAAGTGGCTGGGGGTATCAGCAACAATTGAGTTAAAAATGGGGGATTGAATTAGGGACTACATTAGACGGTTCGTATTGTAAATACGTGGATTGAAATAGGAGCTGGGTTGAACTAGCGTTTAATGGGAGAATATGGGGGGGGGGGGGGGAATGCCAGGTTGAATTTTGGCATTTAAATAAGTGGACACTGGAAGAAGAAGACTGTACGTAACAGTATACTAATAATTTGGAGGTTTTGAAGGAATGGTTGAATTTGACGAGGTGTATAATACAAAATGGTTGTAGTGTTGGATCAACTTTTTGATAACAACAATTATTATTGACGAAAATGAAGATAAATTTTAGAAACTTTATTTTTATAAAGTTTTGAGAATGCTATGGGAAGAGAAATGTGGTTACTTCTTACTTTTTCCTTACTTTCTATTTTTTTAAGGTGCGCACCTACCCAACCTAACTGACTTAACTAAACTTTTCTGTCTATCCTGGAATAGCGAGAATGTGAATAAGGGAGAAAAAGATAAGGGAAATATCTTCAATTTTTGTCAATCATAATTTAGATGGACACTTTAAAAGCAGTTCGCTTATAGAGAGTTTTGTAGAGAGATTTTGTGGAGAACTTTATAACGGGTTTTATAGAGAGTTTTGCATTGTTGATATTGTATGAATTATGTCTTTGCTTAGCATTTGGATATGATGAGATAGGAGGGTGAGATTTTGACTTAAGAAATATATGGGATTGTTGGGCAGGTATGATATAGAATCGTAGAGTAAAGGGGTTAAGAGTTGGGGTTGAGACTTTTTCGACTTTTTCAGGGAAAAAGTCTCCTTGAAGAAGGGGAGGAATGTAACAGTAAAGGGAGCTTAGGAGTTAATGGATGCTGCGCATTCATTAACTAGTGGGAAATCATTAGTTAGTGAACGTGTGTACACGAATGGGTAGACGTATCCAGGGCTTGCACACACGTCACTGGGGGGACTTGGGGACTTGGGATTCAACTAGGAAAGATGTCGGTGTTTACCATCATCAGTCAGAAGACGTATGATTTCAATGAATAAACGAATGTTTATCTAACAGCCGAGACTTGTCCTCTATATTGACACGAGCCTTCCACACACAGCCTTATCATATCATCACCACACTGTTATAGTTGTCCAAATAAGACAGTCCGAATTCGAGGCCTATGTATCTGTTTCGTAACAAAATAGTGTTGACAAAGGTGGGGATGTTAACTCCACGCTTCAACCCCCAATCTGGAGGACCCTTTGTCCTGTCCGGCTTGGGAGGCCCTGCTGGTAGCTACGCTACCGCCGGCATAGCTCTCGGGGTCATTAAGAAACTCAAGCTCCCCCACCACGACAAGGTGGAAACACCATCGGGGGAGAAAAAACATGTTGATTACACCGAAGAAAATTAACTATTCGTGTGTCAGTTGTGAATTTTCTGTTTAATCATTCAACAGAGATTCGGAGCTTGTTTCTACAATACCGGGAGAAAACCACCCAGTGGACCAGTTTTCAGGTTTATCCCGGATTTCAGTCGACAATCCATTAGCCAAACCAGCAATACAAGCTCATAAACCATTATCCTATTGGGTCCACAATAGTGCTATAATTGTTTAGAAGTGATTCAAACACAGCAGCAATTTATAACTAAAATAAACTCTGACCTTATTTTGTGGCCTGGTTGGGTGGTTGGATATTTTATTGATTGTGGCGTCTCTGAAAGAAGGATTGTAACTCTGAACTAGTTGACGTTCAGGTCATCTTTAATTGATTAAATTCCATGGGATGATAAATCGCCTTAAGCGACTTCTTGTATCTTCAAAGTGCTTATATATCGCCGAAATGTTGTCATTGGGTTATAATACTACATGTGTACTACCATAGTAACAACTTTTAAGTCATAACTGTGACACACCCTTACTTCCCATTTCCCGCCATCCATTTTTGTTTGGACCAAACCTACTTTTTTATTTTTGCACTGAATCTGTTATAAAGGGGAGTTTCCAATATAGACTGAGAGTTAAAATTATATGAAATCAAGAACCAACATCATTGCACTCAGAACATCTACACACATGTTTAGTCCCACTTTCAGGTAGCCAAAGAGTTCTGTCAGCAACCTACTTGCAACAGGTAATTCAGGACTCCCTACTTTTGCACGACACGAATCAATAACTCGTGTGGTTTACAAAAGGATACATTTTTATCTAGAGCTATTTACACACAAGCTCTGCGAGCGGAATACTTCATGGATAATCAACAACATGGTATGTTTCACAGATGCATTGCAGAGGTGAAAATAATGATACTATTAACTAATTGGAATCTAAAGCCTAGCTAACACTATTGCTGATAAACTATATAAGGTTCCTAGTGAACACGTCTGTTCTCTATCAGTCCTTGTCCCAGTCTGCCCACGCTTCTGGTTGCGCGTTGAACCACGGACATTCAGTCCTCCGTGCGCTGGCGAGTTTGCGTGCGTAGAGTCCCAGCACGCTTGGGCAGTTAACTCAAGTAACTGGTATTCTCCAATTACTCGTCGAGAGGCGAGTTCCCTATACTCTTGGGAAACCCTCGCTCATAAGCACTCAATGACCTCTTAGTTGACACGAGTGTGTCCTGTTGTCAAGCTAAATATAGTGCCTGTGTCTCTCCTGTCTGGTGTTCTCTGTATACCTCCGTCTTAACTCTCTAAACTCCTGTGTAGATCTTTGACACGCTCCTCTCCTCTGTGTGTAGTGTTACAACCGTTTAACTCCTGTATGTAACACGTATTGGTCACTGAAAAATTGGCTGTCCAATTTTGTCAAAGATCTCATCAGTTTACGTATCTCTTCTGGGGATAGAACAAATTCTCTTCTCTGCCTTTTCACACTGTTATATTGATTCACTCGGCTAATTGAGTAGTGCATCACATCATTATAGTTGGATATACCTCTATTATATTCTTGGGAATTGTATTGATCCGGAACCGTTGTCTTATGACTTATGTCCTGGCTTCCGTCGTTTGACCCTATGTCCTTTGACTTCTGCCCGTTGACTTATGTCTCGACCTGTCCTCAAATTGCCCAAAATGACAACCCGCTACAAGTTGTCTCTGTTACGAGAACAACACATGAGCATAAATGTTCATGTTCCCCTATAATATCAGTACCAACTCGTATGCTCTATGTTCTACTCTTCACCTTTAAACTTCCGTTTGTGAAGAAATATTTTCAATGTTACATTCAGGTTTTTTAAAGAAGTTATTGTGTCCCCTGTTTTGAGTTACCGTTCTTAGAAACAAATGTGAATGCAACTTTTATGTGATTGTCTTCCTGTTTGTTTGCGTGTTATTCATTAAACTACAATGTAATTAACTTGCTAACATGTGTATGCATTTCTATTCTATATGTATGTATTCCTTCGAGCGCCGTAAATCGGATTATTGTGGCTACAAATGTCGGTTACCTTTATTTATGACCACAATTTCGTTTTAAGATGCTCAAAGTACTTTCTCTATTTACTACTACTATTTCTAAAGTATAGCAGTTACACACTTAAAACTTAACAACACATTGGTTACACAGATTGACACAGACAAGTCATAATAAGACGATTTTTCGCGGAGAAAAAAATTTCCGCTAAATCTCTCTCTCTCTCTTTCTCTCTTTCTCTCTCTCTCTCTCTCTCTCTCTCTCTCTCTCTCTCTCTCTCTCTCTCTCTCTCTCTCTCTCTCTCTCTCTCTCTCAATGTTTACTTTGTCTTCATTCACTCCTCTCCTATTATACATCTTTCGTTCCATACTTTCATACCATACTTATGTTAAAACATTCATTCGTCTTTAAAATATGGTTCATAATAATAAATAAATGAACATTACATATATACAATAAATGATTGGCTGAATCGCACAAGTTTTCACGCCACATGACTGTGCTATGTCTTTGCACGCGTCATATCTATACAAAATATTATACACGTTTATGATGATGGTTTGTTACCGATCATATGAAACTAACTACTCTAACTAAGTTATAGTAATTTCGTGTGCTGTCCTAAATTAACCTAAGGGAAATAACCTAATTAATTAACTACATTTAAGCAAAGTGGGTTAGTTACCTTATAGTAATATTGGTAAATGAAATGATATTAATTTTGCAATGATTGGGTTAGTTTAGAAATGATATTTTACGCAAATTAATATATAAATGATTATGTTTACCTGGTGATGAAATAAAGTAATGTCTAATAATTGCATTTCTAACGTAGGTGTTAATCTAAATGAGGTTTTTAAGTAAATGTTAGTGACTTATACCTATGAACTAACATAAATAATGTCATATATTTAATTGAACATTTGCAATTCAATTATAAATATACACAATGAGGTTATGCGCACTGTTTAAAAAAAAAAAACAACAATGTACTATACATATCACAATTATATATAACTACACTAACGTCGTCCTGTACGGTGTAATGTTCGAGCACTGTTCATTGTAGACTAGTGTAATAACATAGTTCAATTCACCACAGTCTTATATGCTCTCATTTCAGGATAGTGGTTATATATAAAGTTCCCTACTAGTTTCTGTAGGTTCACGTCTAATACTCTCGATGTAATTATTGCTTATCTACGTGTTATCGCTGTAGAGATATCACTAATGTGCCTGTTCATTTACTCATAATGGCACTGTTTATCTTCCACAGTTTAGTCGACTGGCGATATTAACGCACTTCAAAGTGTAAGTTTTTACCACACACGGCACTGATTTCATTCATAACTACAGTGTCACTGTTTCTGGTGATAAATCTTCTCTCTTCTCCTGTACTTCAGGTATCTCTATATTTGAAGGTCTTCTTAAAATGTCTGCCAAAGAGTTCAATGATCCCTTCAAATGTTGGATTGTAAAGGCATAGTTTGCCAATATTAAGGACCATCTGTAGATCCTGTTGTTTTGCGGGATGCCAGACTGCATTACCGCCAGGGGAGAGTTGTCGGACTGGATTACAAACTCTGTACCTGCCAAAAACCTATGCGGTTTTCTCACACAATAGATTACGCTGAGACCCTCCAATTCAGAAGCTGAGTATCTTGATTCAGCAGGGCTGATTTTACGGCTTACATACATCACAGGGTGGAACCTCCCGAAGTAAAACTGGCCTAATATACAAGATATGGAAATCGCACTTGCGTCTGTGCGGAGAAAATAGGTAAGATTTTGATTAGGTAAACGCAAAATAGGTGGTACACTGAATAAATATTTCAGTTTTGATAATGCGCAAATTAACTTTGCATCTTGTACATTTAATTTAGCCGAAGCTTTCAAAATATTTGAAAAAACACTGGTGATTTCCGCCAGATTGGGAATAAATTTACTATAGTAGTTTAAAAAGACCAAGTAGACTTCGGACCTGTTTCTTGGTCGTTGGCATAGTCAAATTCAGAATTTTCGTGACTATTTTCTCGTCTGTTCTGAGTTGGCCTCTGCAGATGGTATGGCCTAGAATGTCAATTTCCTCCATGCCCAACTCTACCTTAGTTGGTTTGACGGTAAGACCGAATAATCGCAACTTGTCGAAGACATGTCGAAGTTTCAGTAGGTGTGACGTCCAGTCTTCAGTATGAACACATATGTCATCTATGTATGTAGAAGTATTGGTCACCCCGTGGAGAAGAACTCTATTAAGACGTACAAAAGTGGCAGGAGCATTACGAAGGCCAAAAGGGAGAAATCGCCACTCATAGAGCCCTAGAGGTGTAGAAAAAGCTGTCAAAGAAATTGAATTTTCTTCCATCGGAACTTGCCAGTAACCTTGAGTGAGGTCGAGTTTGGAAAATATACGAGATGTAGACAAATCTAGGATCAAATCTTCGCATGCTGGAATTGGCTCAGCATCGATCTTTGTCACTCTGTTTAAACGTCGAAAATCGACACAGAGGCGAATTGTTGAGTCCTTTTTGGTGACAAGAACGATAGGAAAGGAATATTCTGACTGTGATCTTTGAATTATTCCACTCGACTCAAGAGATAGTATTTCTTTGTCGAGATTTGCCCTATAATTTAGAGGGATGGAATAAGGTCGACATTTGATAGGGGTGTTATCAGTCAGAATGATGGAATGCTCTATTACTGTCTGTCTTTCCTGGGATGTCGGAGAAAATGTCCTTGTATTCTGTCACTAAATTTATCATCTGTCGTCGTTGCTCGTCCGTAAGTTTGGTTTCTATCCGTATGCTATCGATGGTCCCAGTCGTGTCTACAGTAGGGACCGGTAATTCTATTCCGTCGTCATCTGTCTGGTTAAGTACTGTTGTGGTATTAGCTGCGTGTGCTGTTACCTGGCTAAGTGTATTTGCGATGTCGCTGTCGTGTGTCGCCCTACCTAGTGTAGTTGCGTTATGTATGTCTGTCGTCCGATTGACTGGTGTGGGTGCATTTTGTTCGTCTGTCGGTAGTTCCTGTCGTGAGAAATATGGTTTCAGCATGTTGATATGAAATATCTTTAATTTTCCTTTTATCGATATGTCATAGTCGACATCTGATATTTTACGTACGACGTTGAATGGCCCTTGACAAGATGTTAGTAACAAATTAGGTTTGTCTGGTAGTAACAGCAGAACTTTCTGATTCGGTTCTAGGTGTATTGTTTTAGCACCCTTATTTGCATACTCACACTCAAATGGTCTCGATGCCAATAATGACCGTTGAACTTCGGCCGTCACATGCTTACCCTTTCTTACAAGATGTTGACAAATAGTACATGAACGACAGAAACATTTTATATCAGACCAGAATTTCGGCCAGTAGAAGTGTGACAAAATTCTGGCTCTGGTTTTGTCATAGGCCAAATGTTCAGCAAACGGTGACTCATGTGCAATTTTCAGCACAGTTTGTCGGTATGTTACAGGTAACACCGTTTGCTGAATTTCGTGGTTATTATTTGTGTAATAACGCATGAGGATTCCGTTGTGTATTCTAAAATACCAAGATGCATTTTTGGTCACTTTCGCTCGCTCACCTAACAATTTAAAATAAGGTGCGATAGTTTGATCGGTGCGTTGTGCATCGATAAATTCTTGTCGAGAATTATTGTTAGTAGCACCGGGAGGTGTTAACAGCTGTAACATCTCGTTTTGCAGGTCAGTGTAGTGTGTTTGCGTTTCTGACCTTGTTACAGCATTAGCCAGGTTCGTTTCCTTCCAGGCTAATATATCATCGTCAGTACACTTCTTTAATGAGTCTAAACATCCTAAAATAAGATCCGTGCAAGGGTCTTGCAGGATTGCGCACGTAAATGTGCCGGTAAGGAACGGGGTATTTATATGCGCTTTTGCCAGTGGGTATTTCTCAATTGTTCCAGAGAAAGTACGGCATTTGACAAAGTCACCCGTGTAATCTTCTGGTTTCACCAGTTCTTGTCTCAGGCCAAGTAAAGTGCTCCCGCTGTCCAGTAAACAATGGCATGGTTGGTTATTTACCAGTGCATCGTAGAACTTCAATTTACCTCTGGAGGCATTAGCTGCGCTAGTATCTTCGATGGAATATGGAATAACGTGACCACATTTTAATTTTCCATCCGCATGAAACCTGTTACATGTATCACATTTATTGAAATCAAGTATATCAGTAACTACTGCCACACTTTCACACACATTCTCTGGTAGCACATTCTCAAGTTCAGAGTCTATCACACTATCATCGTCAGATTACGTATCGATGAGCATAGCATTGTTTGCCCTCATCCTTTGTCTGCCCAGACACTTTGCAGAATAGTGTCCATAGCTTGAACAAAAATAACATTTGATAGCACGTTTGAACGAGTTTCTTCTATTCTCTTGTTTCTTTATGCTGTTGCTAAATGAGATGGATATGCTGGGTTCTTATCGCACATAGAATAAGTGGGATGATGTAAATTACAATATCCACAACGTGGAGGATTTTATTAGGGCTGGTCTTTCTTACGATACTATTTTTGCCTATACGATCTATTAGGTTCGTTTTTCACAAAGGCAGTGATCTCAGTATCATGGATGGTGGTTTTAAAGATATCACGATTTGCAGAAAAGTAAGCCAACCCACGTTTTTCTAGCTCTTGAATGGACTCTATGTCTGCCTGTTGGAGGAACTTTGCAAACGGGGTAGGGACCGTAGATATTACCTTGTCCATTACCATTAAATCTTGCAGTTTATCGAAGTTTTTCCCCACTTTTGCCGCTTTAAGCCATTTGTTAAATGTACTTTGCACGTTAGAGACGTAATCTAAGAAGGTTTCAGTAGGTTTGGGTTTTAATTGTGAGTATTGAATCTGATAACCTGGAGCGTCAAGTAAGAAGTGTTGCATGATTCTATCGTGGATGTATTGATAGTCACTCTTAAGTTCTGTAGGTATTGATTCTATCACTTTTAATGGCTCACCACTGAGATTTCTCATGTAGATCATTGCTCAATCTGCCAAATGTATTTTCTGAGTCTTAAGTTGAAACTCTATATTCTCCGTCCATGCAGAAATGGAATCGCCTACGCTGTATGGCTTGATAAAGCCTTTATATTTGGAAAATTTATTTTGCTCCTCCTGGCTCTTTTTTTTTACTAGCGGCTATTTGAATGTTTGACTCTATCTCTAACTCTTTCATTTTTAACTTTGTTTCTGACTCTACTTGTATCTGCTTCTGTTTAGTGTCTTCCTCTGCTTGCTTGTTGGCGTGATCTGACTCCAACTGTTTTTGTTTCGTGACTTCTTCTGCTTCTTTCATCTCTTTTTGATGTTGTCTTTCTAATGCTCTTTCGCCTCTCTGTCGAGCAGTTTCCTCTTTGTATCTTTCATTCGCCCATTTCTCTAATGCCTCTCCAATGTGGCCTAGTGCTTTGCCTGCCTGGATGCACTCATTTAACGATGCCATTTTTTTTTTATTTTATGTTATTTTACCACGATAATAGTTCAATTTCACACACAAAAGTTGTACAGTTATATGTTAGTATTTACATTGTCACTGAAAATAAAGATGCATCCTTAAAATGGTCAGTATTAAAATTATTCGAAATATACTCATCTAATCGGTTGGAAAAACTTGCACTTGGGATGTTCCACCGCTGACTTCTGTACACAAAATGATTGACTTGATTGGAGAACTGATGCTTCTGTTTACTAGAGCATCAATACTTTAGAAAACATGTCTATGCACAAATACATGTTTATATTTCATGCGGCTGATCAATAACAAATGTGATTTGCATAATGATAATGATGTTAATGAAAGAATGGTATGATAGTATCAATGATTGTCATGATTTGTAAGATGCTTCGTCAAATGAGTGTCACTGTCGTCTTGTCTTCACTTTCAACTGGTTGGTATAACTACGTTCTATAGATTCCGTTTAGTAGCCAATATACTCTTAAATGTGATGAATGTTGACATTGATGGCTGTATCACACAAAATGAAATGTACGATGGTGTGCTGGATAACTTTGCAACATTTTTGTACATATATTCATATAACCAAATTCATCAACATTTGCTATCACTTTTCACAGAATTACACAATTTCTAAATTATTTTCTTTTAATTGTGGCTCACGCTCCACAAATGTTACTTTTTAAAGTATTTTGGTGTTCATTTTCGAAAAACAATCTATTTCAAACATTATATAATCAATAATTCACGTTTGGGTAATTTTAACACCACAAAATAAATTTTAGAGTCTTTAGACGTTGGTTCAGAAACTTCTGACATCAAATGGGTCCTGCCTGTCAGCAACCTACTTGCAACAGGTAATTCAGTACTCCCTACTTTTGCACGACACGAATCAATAACTCGTGTGGTTTACAAAAGGATATATTTTTATTTAGAGCTATTTACACACAAGCTCTGCGAGCGGAATACTTCATGGATAATCAACAACATGGTATGTTTCACAGATGCATTGCAGAGGTGAAAATAATGATACTATTAACTAATTGGAATCTAAAGCCTAGCTAACACTATTGCTGATAAACTATATAAGGTTCCTAGTCTGCCCACGCTTCTGGTTGCGCGTTGAACCACGGACATTCAGTCCTCCGTGCGCTGGCGAGTTTGCGTGCGTAGAGTCCCAGCACGCTTGGGCAGTTAACTCAAGTAACTGGTATTCTCCAGTTACTCGTCGAGAGGCGAGTTCCCCATACTCTTGGGAAACCCTCGCTCATAAGCACTCAATGACCTCTTAGTTGACACGAGTGTGTCCTGTTGTCAAGCTAAATATAGTGCCTGTGTCTCTCCTGTCTGGTGTTCTCTGTATAGCTCCGTCTTAACTCTCTAAGCTCCTATGTAGATCTTTGACAAGTTCCCAAGATGGTGGTAACAGCGGCAGAGTGAATGAACGTCAATGGTCACCATGACTTGCATCTATTGTAGTGGAGTTGTTGTAGAGATTCTCCTCCCGTCTTGGGAGAAAATTACTATCTCCATGAGGAGTCTTTTACAGAGCTTTTCTCCCTCTCACGAAGCCTGTAAAGCAGCAGAGTGTGCAAGGCCGGTAATAGAACTTCACATCTGAAGAGAAACAATATGAGAAAACGAGGTCCTGATTCAGTTCAGCATTACAGAATGGCTGGGATAAGCCTGGGGTTGGTAATGTTTACTACAGGAAGGCTGGGATAAGCCTGGGGTTGGTAATGTTTACTACAGGAAGGCTGGGAATAGGTTTGGGGTTGGTAATATTTACTATAGAATGGCTGATAATAGGCGTGGGGTTGGTAATGTTTACTACAGAATGACTGGGAATAGGCTTGGGGTTGGTAATGTGTACTACAGAATGGCTCAGATTAGGTCTGGGGTTGGTAATGTTTACTATAGAATGGCTGGGAATATGCCTGGGGTTGATAATGTGTACTACAGAATGGCTCGGATTAGGCTTGGGGTTGGTAATGTGTACTACAGAATATATGGGAATAGGTCTGGAGTATGTAATATGTACTACAGAATATCTGGTAATAGGCCTGGGGTTGGTAATGATTACTACAGAATTACAGGTATTAGGTCTGGGGTTGGTAATGTGTAATACGGAATGGCTGGGAATAGGTCTAGGGTTGGTCATGTTTACTACAGAATGGCTGGGAATAGGTCTGGGTTTGTTAATGTGTACTACAGAATATCTGGGAATAGGCTTGGGGTTGGTAATGTATACTACAGAATGGCTTGGATTAGGCTTGGCGTTGGTAATGTGTACTACAGAATGGCTGGGAATATGCCTTTGGTTGGTAATTGTTATTACAGAATGGCTGGGAATAGGCCTGGGGATGGTAATGTCTACTACACGTGTTTTAGGTATTTCATTGTCAACATATTCCAACCCAATGCTGATAAGAATAATTTTGTATTATAAAAGGCCAGCACGGTAATGGATTGGCTAGAAGCTCTTGTCAAAACATAGGATTTCCCATAAATCGTGTATCTCCATATACTTCTTAGGGTCGGCACTGAGAAAGATCGTAACGAGTTCGGAGTAAAACGAAATTAAATATGTAATGCAAAGCATCGTAAGCAGGAATATGCATAGATCGTAACTGAATATCATTTGTTATGTTGGAGTCAGGTCTTAGTCAGATATGACTGAACTACCGTATGACAGTAGACGGTGCTACCTACTTTCTGTTAGCGCTGAATGTTGGGCGCCGCTTACCAAACCTGACACCACACATTGTGCCAACGGCTTTGGGAGGAAGAGAGCAATTGGAAGGGTATAAGCCTTATCCTGGAGCGAGGAAATGCAACATAAAGATAAAATGTCATGGCAGTTCAGGCCAGGCACTAAGCCATGGTTGGCAGCTTGTCTAGGATCGAAGCTCCGACAGGCGGACAATTAGAGCATCGCTTTGCTTATCGGGCAGCTTCTGCAGCTTGTCTTGTTCCAGACATATTGGTGTTACCATTCCTCTAAAGAACTAAGCGGGTCGAGAAGGGGATCATGCTGCATGAGCAACACATAGTCTCTATATTTTAGTCCAGGCTGTTTGCTATGGAGAGATATAACTGCATCCCTGGTCTTAACCGGTCTCGGAATCAAAGCGAGAAGTAGCAGTTACGGGTTATAAGTCCTTGTCAATTGGCGTAGACATGGGACGCCACGGGTTGCCTGTGACAGTGGGAGACACCTATATGTGTCACTGATCGGCTACCGCCCGCCTCAAGCTGGGCAGCTCCCGGCCAATTGTTTGCTGATCCGCCACAGCCTGCCTGCTTCAATGGGTGCTTGGGGCTACGACACAATCTGAATCGCAGGCTGTAAACCCAATGAACCAGGTACTACTAAAAAGAAAAATAGAAACTTCAAGCTAAGGTTTGCAACCTGGAACGTAAGAGCCATGTGTGGCTTTCCACTGACCTGACGAATTTTGATGACGTGAGAAAAACGGCTGTGATTGATGCTGAACTCAATGGTCTTAACATTGATATTGCTGGCATGCAGGAGACTTACCTCGCTGAGGAAGGGTCACTCAGGGAAAACAATTACACCCTTTTTTGGAAGGATAGAGGGCAGGCAGAAAATAAGGCAACAAGGTGTAGGCTTTGCAGTGACGAATTCGCTACTGGGAATGATTGAAATTCCACCTGGAGGTAATGAAAGACTATTATCCCTGCGCCTGGCAACTTCTTGTGGTTTTGCCACCATTATCACTGCATATGCACATATACTCAATTCCTCTGATGATGTGAAGGATTCGTTGTATGAGGAGTTAGACTCTGTGATCAAGGCAGTTCCAAACTCCGACTACATTTATATGCTCGGTGATTGCAATGCTAGTGTGGAGATGGACTCGTGGTCATGGCCAGTGTGCATGGGAAAATACAACATCGGTCGCGTGAATGAAAATGGGCAAAGGCTGCTGGAGCATTGCACCAGAAATGACCTATGTATTACAAACGCCGTTTTTAAAACAAAAGAGCTGCATACGGACTCATGGAAACATCCAAGATCCGGTCATTGGCATCAGCTGGACTTCATCATCTCACGGAGACAACGTCCGAATCTAACATCATTAACTCAAAGTTACCACAGTGCTGACTGTGATACGGATCATTCTTTGGTTGTTGCAACGGTTAGCCTAAGACCAAAGAGAATCTACAAAGCTAAACACAAATCTAGCCACAGGATTGATATTATTAACAAACGCGATTCTGAATAGTGCTTTGAGTTCCAACAGCAACTTGAAGACGCTTTCACTGATACATGAGATAATTGTATAGCAAGTGAAATGTGACGTAAACCTAAGGAAACTCTTTAAAAAACAGCGGTACGGGTTTGCGGCACTGTGGATCATAAGAGTCAGGACTGGTTTGCGGCAAACAGCCAAACACTGCAGCACTTGATTGATAAAAAGAAGATAGCTCTCTTAAGAAGCAAGGAAAGAGCAACACGTAACACTCTCAGTGAGCTGAAGCAAGCTAGGAAGGGTGTGCAAAAGGCTGCCAGGCAGTGTGCAAATGACTATTGGAGAAAGCTATTCAAAATGCAAGTGATTAGGGAAACATCACAAGCATGTATGAAGGCTTAATGAAAGCCTGTGGTCCATTGATAGAAAGAAGTGTACCACTGAAAACCTTGACTGGAGAAATCATCACGGATAAGAAACAGCAGATAGACAGATGGGTAGAGCACTATTTTGGAGCTTTACTCAAGTGAGACAAAACTAGCGGATGATGCTCTCAACGCCATAGAGTCTCTGCCAACTCTTGACCACCTGGACACACTTCGCACCATAACAGAAGTTAAGTGTGCAATAAATGAACTTGCATCTGGCAAGGTTCCAGGTAAGGATGGGATTCCAATAGCGGTTATCAGGAGTGGGCAAGACACACTCACTCTACAGTTTCACCAGCTATTAAAGTTATGCTGGCGAGAAGGACAAGTCCCACAGGATTTCAACGATTCAAGCATCATAACATTGTACAAGAACAAGGGCGATCGGGGCGACTGTAACAACTATAGGTGTTCTCACTTCTGTGTATTGTTGGGAAAGTACTTGCTAGAATTGTCCTGGGGACATGAAATTTGTGATAAAAATGTTGATAAAAATGTGTGTCTAATTTGTAGAGATAATGTGGCTGTGATCAAAGAATATAATCTGAGATGGCACTACGAGACTAAACATCAAGACAAGTTAAACAGCCTGAATGGAGAGCAGAAGCTACAGAATGTAGAAGAATTGAAGAGGCATCTAACATCACAGCAGATGTTTTTCAACAAAGCAAAATCACAAACTCATGTTGCAGTCAAAGCAAGTTTTATTGTTTCAGATGAGATCGTAAAATCAGGCCGAACATTTACAGAAGGAGAGTTTCTGAAGCGCTTGCGTGATGAAAGTGTGTGACGTCTTGTGTTCAGACAAAAAGCAGATGTTTGCAAAGGTAAGCCTAAGCAGAAATATGGTTGTTGATCGGGTTGTGAGATGGCCACTGATGTGAAAACAGCTGATCGAAAAAGGCAAAGACTTTGTTGCATTCTCCCTTACTGTCGATGAAAGTAATGACACGACTGACACTGCACAGCTCGCCATCTTCATCCGTGGAGTGGACTCCAGTCTGAATGTTACAGAAGAAATATTGGACATGAAATCCATGCATGGGACAACGACAGGAAAAGACATTTTTGACAACGTATGTCAAAGTTTAACCAACATGAACCTGCCTTGGGACAAACTCGTTGGACTGACAACAGATGGAGCACCGGCGATGAGTGGCGAAAAAAGTGGACTGGTTGGAAGGATGCGGTTAAAGGTGCAGGAGAACTGTACTGGTGAATTGATAGCATTTCACTGCATCATACACCAAGGATCGCTGTGTGGTAAAGTTCTCAACATGGGAAATGTAATGAGCACTGTAACACAAACCATCAACTTTATCAGATATCATATTAATGTTTAAAAAAAAGGTTTAATTTTAGGCTTATTGAATGTTTATTCTGTCCGGCCCTTGAATGTTTATCCTGTCCGGCCCGCAACCTTACTTGTGATGTGAGTTTTAGCCCGCTGAGCGATTGAGTTTGACACCCCTGCCCTAGATCATTACCTCCAGGACTTTCAGTAAAAAAAAAAGAAAAACTCCCGTGTGGAATATTCTGGGCAAATCAGAATATCATCATCATAATGTGCCTTACCGAATGGCGTAGACGTTCATGTGCCTTCATACATCTTGGTCCTTGGTGCACTGGATCAATTCTATTGATGTTATTCCTCCGTGAACACCATCCTAGCCAATTCAGAATTGTTTCTCTTGGTCTGTCTCTGCTTATCCTACCGCCGATTCTTCCAGTAATCACGATATTTTCCACTGCTGCTTTTCTTATTACATGACAAAAGAACAGTGTTGTACCTTTCCTATAGTTAGTTGTATGTAATGTTCTAATTTCATTAGCCTTGTCTAGGCAATCGCTATTAGTTACTTTGGCGGTCGAGTATTCCCAACATTAGCCTCAGCAACTACATCTCCGTTGCCCCCGAGTTCTTAATAATTTATTCTTTCACATTTCAATGTTCACTACCATTTAGTAGAACCTGTTCTATATAATATTTTGGTATTCTTTTTCAGACATTTAATTAAAGTGAACTACTACATATGATATTTTTCAGCTTTTGAAATGTAGTTTTTGATTGACCTACTTTGCTCTTAAACTCGTTCACGCGTCTTCCATCTGATGTTATGACTATATCAGATTTTTGAATGTAGTGACTTGCCAAGTGATTTTGTATGATGTTCAAATTGAAAAATTGTAAAGGACTCACGTATACGCCCTAATGCTTATTTCAACGTATGGTGCTAACCGCATATGTTAGTACGAGTTAGCTTTGGATGGATGATGTATTTAATACCACCATCCCCCCCCCCCCTTTCCCCGCCTTTACTTCCTAGTGCATTCCTTGTGTCCATTTTAGGCTGAATCGATCTGGAATCTAAGATCAATAATAAAAATAAAATCTGCCTCGACGTGTATTCAAACACATGATCACAAGAAAGGCTAGCTAATGCGGTGCCATGGCTCCTTATGTTTAATATCCTCATAATCATAAAGTGCCCTTTCAGCTGGCATAGACGTTCATGTCTCTCCACAGATCTCGTTCTTTTGTGTTCTGGATCAACATTGCCTATGATATTCCACCAGGTCACCGTCTCAATCCATCCAGCATAATTTCTCTTGTCCGGTTTCTGCATCTCCTCCCCTTGATCTTTCTAGTTGTCACGATGTTCTTCAATGCCTCTTTTCTCAACACATGGCCAAAAAATCATGTTTGTATCTTTCTTATAGTTGTATACAATATTCTAGTTTCATTAGCATCTTTCAGACAATCTTCGTCAGTTACTCTGGCAGTCCAAGGAATTCGCAACATTCTTATATTTAATATACATATTGAAATCCTATCTCTTTAATGTGAACTGATCTGTTACCTTGGGTAACCTTAACAGAAGGGTAATTTCAAATGCGATGAGGATGATCTTTGAATTTAACCAATGTATCAATTAATCATTTCATAAAACAATCAACCAAAATGCTATTATCATGTTCTTCTTCTTTCGTTCGCTTGAAATATATCTATAACTGCAACGTTGTCTCTTGTATGAATTTAACTGTCTTTTTTAGTTCACTCAGCGGTCTATAGAGTTTATCTTCCACTTTCCTCTCTCTAGGCCAGAAGATTTGCTAGACATGTTGTAATTTGGGCAGTCTTGGAGTATGTGCTCTGCTGTCTGCGACGCCAATCCACATGTGCACATGGCTGATTCACTTATCTTGAATTGTGTATACATGTGGTTGCGTAATCTATTGTGTCCTGTTCTGAGGCGCAAAATAATGACTTGTTCTGGTCTGTCCATAATGTGGTAGTCATTTTGAACAGGTTTTGGTAGCTTTCTGACTGATTCGATCAATCTTTTCTTTTGGTGGTATGTAACGGGCACATCAGGCTGTTCTTCTTTTGCTCCTTCCTTAGCCAATCGACCAGCTCTGTCGTTTCCAGGTATTTAACAGTGGGGTGGTATCCACTGTATGGTGACCTTATGCTGACTGCTAAGTTCAGAAAGTAGTGTCCTTAGTACTGGTAATTTCCCAAACAGAAGCGCCTCGAGTACTGATCTTGCATCTGTCAATAGCACCACAGGTTGTGTACCATGGCTGGTATTTAGTAATTTCTCTGTTGCTATCTTGATTGCCTCAATTTCAGCATCATAATTATGGCAGTACTTTCCTGTTGGTACTCTGGCTGTGTCCCTAGTATTATTTGAGTATTCTATGTACACTCCCGCTCCTCCATTTTGAACAGCATTTTGTGCTGACCCATCTGTGTAGACTTGGATCCAGAGGTCTTCATCAAGGAAGCTGAGAGTGGCTGTTCTGCGCTGTTCTGTTCTTCCTTGTCAAATAATCCTTTCACTTTTGTTTGGATTTGTAGTGATAGTCTATGTTCATCTTTCCATGGAGTTCGTTCTGGTATAGTTTTCAAGGGGGATACAAACTGTGGTCAGATCGGTGGTTTCTCTGCAGAGTCGTTTGGCCTGGTGGATAAAACTGCTTCTTTTCAAGCGCCCAATAGCTTAGTTTTCATATCTGTTCTTCATAGGGTGGCCTAGCAATCTGAGGAACTTTTCTGCTTGTATTAGCGTTTTCGTATCTCTGCGCTCTCTCAGTGCTTGTGTCCTCCCCACCCTCTCCATCCCCACTGTAGGTGTTGATCTCATCTCTCCTGTGGTGACTCTAAGTGCTTGATTTTGCACCTTGTCCAGCTCTTGTAGTTTTTGATGCTGAACACCACGCAGTTGATCCATATTCCAGGTGTGGTCGTATGCTCTGTTGATAAACTTTACTAAGCATTTTCTTTCTGGCTCCCCGTGTGGTTCCACTTAGTTTTCTCAGGATGGCTATTTTCCTTCTAGCCTTTTCTACTGCGTTGTTGATGTGCTTTCTCCATTTCAGCCTGACATCAAATTTTACTCCAAGGTATGTTAGTTCTTTATCTTCTTTTAGGTTTATTCCATTTATCTGGATTATACCTGCCTTTTGTTTTGGAGAGAGGGTAAATAGAGTGGTGCTGCACTTGTCAGTTTTTATGCTGACATACCATCTATTTGCCCATGCAACAAAAGCATCTACAGCTCTTTGTAGCGATCTGATGCCCATTGATGTATGTTCATTTGTGCTCCATAGAACCAGGTCATCGGCGTACATTGCCGCTTTAATTCCATGCGATAGATTAGCAGCAAGATCATTGATGAAGATTAGAAAAAGTGTGGGGGACAAGACTCCGCCCTGGGGAACACCGTGGCGCAGTAGTACTTTCTTGCTCTTGAGTCCGTCTATCTGTACTCGGGCTCTTCCATTGTGCAAGTATGCTTCCACCCATTTGCACATTCTTCCATCAACTTTACAGTTTCTCAGTTTCTTCATCAGACCTTCTTTCCAGACTTTGTTAAAGGCTTTTTTTTTCAGATCTATCCATGCAGCAAGCGCCAGCTTCTTCTCTTGGAATGCGTCCTCAGTTTCTTGAGAGAGGTTGGTTGTCTGATCTTCCGTAGAGCACTGCCTAAAGCCAGCTCTCTGCAGCACAAGGAAATTTTCACTTTCAATATTCATCTGCAGTCAGTGATTGATGACGCGCTCCATTGTTTTGCAGTGACAGCTGGTGAGGCTTAATAGTCTGTAGCTGGTGGCAATGGAACTATCTTTCCCTGCTTTTAGGTGGTATCATTATTGCTTCTCTCCAGGCTTGTGAAACACTGCCCAAGTTCCAGCTGTTATTGAAGATCTGCAACAGCTTGGCTTTGGCCTCTGTTCCTAAGTTCATGATCATTTCATTGGAGATACCATCAGCTCCTGGTTAATTTCTCATTTTAAGTTTTGATATGGCTAGCTCTAGTTCGCTGATTGTGATAGTTGCCTCCAGAACCTCATGTACTGTTTATTCTGTCCTATATGTTACCATTTCTCTCGAATCTCTTGTTTTTTCTCTGGACTAATGTCAATATTGTTATCTTGTGCGAATGAGTCCGCAAAATGGCCAACTGCTTGCTTTCCTGTTAAGATGTTTCCGTCTTTATGTAGTGCAAGTTTTGAGTTTCTCCCTATGCGTTCACCGTTAAGTTGTTTTATTAGCTTCCACAATTTCCTTGTGTCTCTTTCAAAGTTCAGTGACTCTGTTTTCTCCTGCCAGATTTTCCGTCCAGTCTGCAGCTTGGCCCTTTGAAAGTTGGCTTTTGCGTGCTGGTATTTATTGTGGTGCTCATGGCTGGGTTTGGTCTCTGCTTGCTTTCTACACACTTCCACATCATTATGCAACTGTTCCAGTTCACTACTCCAGTAGGGTTTATAATGTTTACGGGCTCCTCTTGGTACTGCTTCTCATGCTGCCTGTAGTATGCATTTCCCAAACTCTTCAACTACTTTATTTATGTCTTTCTCGGTAATGAGGTTTCTAACCAGTATGCTGGTGCGATGCTTGTACATTGCCCAGTCTGCTTTCGTGTAGTTCCACTCGAGAGGGTGCTGCTTTCACTTACAAGC
>JACEFZ010010186.1:0-85453 GCA_014155875.1 Cepaea nemoralis | reverse complement strand
TTACAGTTAAGAGGGTTATTGCACCAGGTTTTATACTCAACACTTGGGCAATGGGGACCACTTCTGACGATCGGAAGGTTCCTGTCGTGCTTGCTCCGCAGTGGAGTTTTTATCATGGTGTCTTTCCGCAGTGAGACCTGATGAAAGCGTCGCGCAGAGAATGAACTCCGTAGCTCCAGCGATGACCACTGGGTCTCATCAGTGGGATAGAAAGAATTGCTTTCTCTTAGTAGTTTGTTCTCAGGTCTGCCAAGACAGAGGTCCGGATTCACTCCCCAGCAGAGGTAGGATTATTTATTGTTTTCAATCAGTACAGCTCTGGGGTCGACCCAGCCAGATAAAAATGGGCACTAGACAATTGTCTGGGAAGGAAAACGATAAGGAAGGGAGCTGGAACCCCATTTCATACATTATGGCCCAGAAGAAGGCCTATAGCGAGCTCAGAAATGTTTGCCCCCCCCCCCCCTCCGGATAAAAATCCATAACTCAGTAACAAAGGGAAATATATCTCAAAGACCCCTCTGCCATACACCGCAGGGTACTATATTGGCAGTAAATGACAGTTTTATGACAGTATATATATTCATTCTCGTGGTGCACAGGCATTTCCTTATGAGAAAGCACGTCACTACTGAACGGGTGTTCAGGGCATTACTGTCAAACAAATTTGTTAGCGTGCATTCAATACATTTTCACCAAAACATCAAAGACATTTTGCCGCTTTTCATGATTTCAGTTGCTTTTGGAAGGCATATTCTTTGGGTGACTGTACATATAAGATGGCAGGAAAATTATCATAACGAAGCAACAGATGCTTTACAAAAAAATATTGAACGTGAATGAGGGCACACATTTGTGAACGCACTATAACACTTCACACACCCACACAGCAGACAACCTGTATAATCACGATCACATGTGATAACGGTTGTCTTCCTTGTATAACCGTTCGAGCCGGTGAACCAGGTCACGTTTTTGTCACGCTCCTGTCGAAGACGGGCAGAACTATTTCACCACTTAATGCTGTAGTTCCGAGACAGCAGCTGTTTCACTCATTTTAGTTTTTACAACATATGTAGTTGTAACTAGCAGTTTCTACAGCTCCACAACAAACATTACCGGAAAGCTTACAGAGAACACGTCTTCCATTCCATCACGGTTTTTCATTCGGTAAATTAGTAAAGTTCAGTCAAACAGTGATAAGTGAACAGGCAATTTAGTAATAGTAGCATTAGTATTATAAACTATAATAAATTGTTACTTTATATTTTAGTATAGTATAGATAGTCAGTATAGGAAGGATAGGTATAGATAGAGATCGGTTCTTTCTTATTTATCATCGGGTTTTAAGTTCACATAAGTGCATTAGTCAGGCATTACGCTCGTCGCTGTTTAGTGTTTCCTTGTAACTTTTTTACCCCATGGCATGATATGGTATGGCTACTAGTACGAGTACTTACAGTGTAAGTATAAAGTCAAGTAAGTCATTCAATCTAATCTATTTAAATTTTTTTATCTATCTATACGGTACTACCAAAGGCTGAATATTAAATATTTATTAAAAATACAGTATGTTTGTAATTATTAGTTATTAGGCACTCTTCCGAATTGCGGTCCCAAATAGATCCGCAGTGAATAGGTCAGGGGTAAGGGTTAGGGTCAGTGTTTAGTTAACAACTAACCCTAACCCTTAACCCCTGACCTATTCACTGCGGAATCTATTTGGGACCGGCAATTCGGAAGAGTGCCAGTTATTATAATTATAGTTTTTAACTTTTTAAAGTTTAGTGTGAAATTATATTAATAATTTATAATTTTGTATACGTATACTATAGAATAGACTTCATTTGTGATGTGATTGGGCACCATGACTGAACTGAAACTAAACTACCAATTAATACATAATAATATTAATAATTGTAATTTTGGTCAATATTTAAAAATTGGGTTTTTACCTATGAAATCATAACAGTTGGATACAGCTTGACAAGATGAATCCAACGGCTTCTCAACGAAGAATGATTTTTTGGTGTCGGTAATTTAAAACCAGGAAGTGTAATGTGATGTCCTAAGAGATAGGGACGATTTTATCGCGGCTCATTAAATTGGAAGCTAGAGAAATTCTGCCTTCTATTACTGTGGCTTGTTTAATTTTAAACGGACAACACATACCCATATATCACTGTGTCCTGGGTGGCGGGACCTAACTAAACTAACTTCACGTATTATCTATTTTTAATAGGATGTGCCGTGACCTAATTAACAATTAAAAATGGCCGCCAATTGTTTATTATTCATTAAAAGTCTGTCACATTGCTAACAAACCTGGCTAAGATGTATATTTATTGTGCGTTTTGGTAACAGGAAAGTAAAGGTCACATTCCTCTTTCGATAGAATGTCGAGAGGCTTGAACTTCATTGCACCAGGTTTTACCCCATTATGGCTCTGTCTCTTTCCGCACGGCGGCCTGCCGAAAGCATCATACAAAGACGAGAGTCTCAGAGTCTCTGACAAAATGCACTCGACTTTTAAGACTTTTCGATAGGATGTGCTGTGACCTAATTAATAGTTAAAAATAGCTGCCCATTTATATTAATTAAATGTCATGTGAAATGTTCGTCGTTAGTGAAAGAACAATTCATGAAAATGTACTCATATTGTCTTAATGTACCAACTGCATTGCGACAGCTTTCTTTTGTTGATTAAATATCATGCATTAATGTAAGTAAATAAGTTTGTAACTGCTGCATAAATTAAGCAGCAGTTAATTAATTATTAAATATTAAATAATAAAAATAAAATAGTTAAATAATTTAAATATTCACTGAAATTGATTTCTACTTCTGCTCTATATTACACTGTTCTGTATCTAATAGTGAGCAATTAATAATTATATACTAACTTATTTAAAACATATAACTTATTTTACATTTTTTTTTTTTTGCATATCCTTTACAGGACATCGCTGTCAACACCAGCATCTTTCAGCTGTATGTTGATTTCTTGGCAAGATTACGCTCAGTAGTTTGCCATTGCTTTCTGAGCGGCCGGCTCACATACCCCTAAGTTACAGATGCAATTCGAACCACTGCTGATTCTTACCATCATCACGTTACCGATGAGAGTATACGAGATTACGGAGAAAAGTCATAACCTCTAAGCCACGAAGCCGGCTTATTTTACAGTACTGTATTTAAATTTAAATAATTATGTACTGCTGCGCTGCTTAGAAAAAAATTACTCCTTACTTACACTTCTTACAGGTTTATAGACGGGTCTGAAAACTGGCTTTCAAAATTATTTTCAGTCACGTCAAATGCTGAAATATTATACAAGTACACAGACACATTACTGCTACAAAAGACACTTCTATTCTGTTTAATTTTAGTAGTTAAATTACCAGTTCTAATTATAAATAAATACAGGTCCGCTATAGTTTATTGTATGGGCGCCGCAATATTGAATTTTGTGTTATGACGGCCGTGTCACTAAATATTTTTTCCTAAATGCCAGCAAACACCAGCAATGTTGAAACTCTTCAGATTTTTGTAAAATTGAATGGAGGATTCAAAAATGCAACAAAAAGTTAAGGTTTCTTTAAGCCACAGGAGTTATAAGACAAATTAGCTTACTAATCGTGAATAGACTCCAAGAAATTAAAGAGAAAACAGTTTCTCGACCTCAAACTCCTGGCGCTTAGCAGAAGGACCTCAACTGCAAATATAAGAGTAGTTTCCCCTTTCGTTGTACCACGCTGGTTTTGAATAAATCAAATCTAATGAGACATGGTTATAACGGAAGTGAATCGTTGGCCTCAAAGAATAGCGCGGGAAATCAAAATTGGGCATCATGTAACCCCTAGACCAGGGAAACCGGCATGGTTTAACTATGCAATTGTTTTCATACATTGTAGTCTGTTGTATTGCTGAAATGTAAGAAAATGTATAATGAATAATGTATGTTGGATATCATCCTGAGCTGCTGTAAAACTAGGATATTAAGACTAGGATGTGATATCCTAACTAAACAGGCCACTTTTCACTGTTCACCATTGCAACTAGTTCTTGAGACTTACTAGTTCTTTCTCTAGATTAGAAGCCAGTATAATGTGCAGGAGGAATGAGGAATTGATTGTAGAGAAGTAAGAGGAGAGATTAAGGCATCTGGTGTACACGTTAAAGCGATTTTTGTTAAAATAATCTGTCTGCATGTTAAAAATATTTCCGTTAAAATAATATGTGTTCATGTTAAAGAGATTTTTGTTTAAAATAATAATCTGCCTACACGTTAAAGAGATTTTGTTAAATAATCTGCCTACAAGTTTAAGAGATTAAAAAACAATCTGTCCACATGTTAAAGAGATTTTTGTTAACACCACAATAAATTAAAGCATTTTGTGGCTCATTTAGATTTCACACTGCATTAAACATTAAATTAATTAGCTATTATAAATTACTTCACAATAACAGTACACACAACAGTATAGGAGTGCTAGCATCAAGGAGGAATGGTTACACAGCTATCTGATTCCCTTGCCGAAGCCTGACAAAGACCACAAAAAAATTAAGGGTTATCGAATTATAACCATGCAGAATACAATAGGCAAGCTGCTGGAGAAGGTAATTGCCAGGAAAATATCAAGCCAACTAGAGAGGCAAGGTGTTTTCCCACCTACCCTGGGTGGGTACCGTCCCAAAAAGAGAAACCTGGACCAATGCAGCAGTCTTTGCCCATGATGTCTATGAAGGTTTCCACTCAGGCACTGAAACCGTTGCTGCAGCGATTGATCTTGAGGACTGCATACAACAGAGTACCACTGGATTTTTTAATGTTTCAGCTTCTTGAACTAAACGTAAGTCCATTCCTCCTTAGTTGGATCGCTGCAGCCCTCTTACCAACGGAAAGTAGTTTTTAGATGTGGCAGTTGGACTTCGGAACCAACAACAATATATCCTGGCCTACCACAGGTATCACCATTATCTCCGGTACTGTTCAACGCCTACACATGAGAATCACCAGTGAGCAGATCACTGGACCTGGCAGGACATTGTCGTATGCCGATGATGTTTTAGTGTATCGTCAGGGTAAGGATAGAGAGGAGGTTGCTGTGGAACTACAAACCGAACTCAATCGCATAAGTACTTGGTGTGATGAAGCTGGGGCAATGGTCAACCCAACAAAGGCAACAGTGACTTGGTTCTCGTTGAATAATCATATTGTCAACAACCCAACACCAACTGTAATGCTGTGTTCAGAGACGGTGGAAAGAACGCAGGCAATGAATTACCTGGGGATACGGTTTGATCGAAGCCTTGCTTATAATGTGCACATAGACCAGGTGATAACAAAGGCCAAGCGGGGTTTGGCAGCGATGCGGGTGATGGCGGCAGCAAACTGTGAGCAGCGCCATCTATGTCTTCTGTACGAGGGGCTGGTCATGTCTGTTTTGGAGTATGCAATGGCAATCCTGACTCTCAGCCATAAGCAGATAGAAAGGATGGAAAGGATACAGAATGAAGCTATGCGCATTATTCTTGGATGTACAAGAGATACAGCATGCAGGGCGATGCGCTACCTTCTTGATTTTCCAACCATTGAAGAGAGAATACAAGTTTGCAGGGCACGCGCCTACCTCAGAATTAACGCAAACACACAACATCCACTGCATAGTGAAATTAGGAAGGTGAAGGGCAGCAGGTTAAAAAGAGGACGGTCGTGGATGGGTCAAGCCGAAGACATTCTTCAACAGGTGTGTTCACTTGAGGACTTAGAACCTGGCGAGGAGTGGGTGCAAGTGCCAACAGACTTCTGCACATCCTTTTCAGTTTGCATCCAACTAGATAGAAAATGCAGACAAGAAAATCCGGCTGCTGTTGAGGCTGAAGTACAAGCGTTGATTTTCGAGAATTCGCTAGACGGTGACGCGGTCATCTACACAGATGGGTCGGTCGTCCGACATGTGAGAAGCTCATGGGCCTTTACAGCTCGGGCCGGAGGGAGAATTGTGAAGGAGGACTCTGGTGCTTTCACTGAAACCACAAGTAGCCTGACCATGGAAGTCATGGCAGTAAGTAAAGCAATAACATGGCTCGAGACACAGACATTCACTAGGGCTTGTTTCCTTAGCGACTCAATGAACATGATCAAGAGGATAGAGGAGGGGTCGATCCGAAGAGAATGGCTGCTGCCTCTGAAGCGGTCTCGGCTGGCAAAGATTAGTTTCATCTTCGTGCCAGGTCATGCGGGAGTACAAGGAAATGAGCGGGCTGACAAGCTCGCAGGTGAGGCTACTGTGGAGGGCGGACGCGCCATGGACCAGGCTGACATTCTGAATGCTCTACGAGAAGTGAGACTTTTGCGAGAACCAAGTGATGACTGTGAATCTACAACAATGGCCAGACTGCAGGAGCAGCAAATTAAAAGAGGGGTGGCCAAACAAGAACACTACGCAGGAAGCCAAAGAAGATTGATAAACCAACACAGAACTGGCGTCGTTAGCCGCTACACGCTGCGGGATTTGCTGAGGAGGGGATCCGAGCACTTATGGACTGAATGGTTCGATGTGCAACGAGGCTGATCTGTCGACTAACTAACTAACTAACTAACTTCACAATAATATGTGTTCATGTTAAAAAATTTTTTTTGTTAAAATAATAATCTGCCTACACGTTAAAGAGATTTTGTTAAATAATCTGCCTACATGTTTAAGAGATTAAAAAACAAATAATCTGTCCACATGTTAAAGAGATTTTTGTTAACACCACAATAAATTAAAGCATTTTGTGGCTCATTTAGATTTCAAACTGCATTAAACTAATTAGCTATTATAAATTACTTCATTAAAACTTAAATTATTGAAAACTTTTTATTCCATGTCACTTTCATATTATTGTGTTCATTGACAATATCAGTAGAAATCCCGCATCTACTGCATCAGAGAAGACCATGAAGTGATCAAAGAAGGAGCCAAAGAAGCTCAAAACACTGTTGTGGCTATCAATCCCAAAAAAAAAGAGATTTCCGTTAAAATAATCTGTGTACACGTTAAAGAGATTTTTGTTAAAATAATCTGTCTGCATGTTAAAAATATTTCCGTTAAAATAATATGTGTACATGTTAAAGAGATTTTTGTTAAAATAATCATCTGCCTACACGTTAAGTGATTTTGTTAAATATCTGCCTACAAGTTTAAGAGATTAAAAACAAATAATCTGTCCACATGTTAAAGAGATTTTTGTTAACACCACAATAAATTAATGCATTTTGTGGTTCATTTAGATTTCAAACTGCATTAAACATTAAACTAATTTGCTATTATAAATTACTTCATTGAAACTTAAATTATTGAAAACTTTTTATTCCATGTCTCTTTCATATTATTGTTCATTGACAATGTCAGTAGAAATCCCGCATCTACTGCATCAGAGAAGACCATGAAGTGATCAAGAAGGAGCCAAAGAAGCTCAAAACACTGTTGTGGCTATCAATCCAGAAACAAAGACACAGTCTGTTTTAGTAAGTATCTAATTAAAAACCTAAGACAGTCTCCGTGGCGAAGTGGTCAAGCCATTTGACTCGGGCTCCGAAGGTTATGGGTTTGATTCCGGCCGCGACTTTCAGTTTACGAGTTAAATTTTACGGAGACTCCTGTGGGTCGCCATTAGAGCTACGGAGTTCATGCTTTGTGCGACGCTTTCCACGCTGCTGAAAGAGATAGTCTTATGGGATAAAACCCGGTGCAATGAAGTCGACCCTGTCGACTTTAAGTGACTTTTTTTAAAGCTAAGACAGTCTGTTCTAGTAAATATCTAGTTAAAAACCCAAGACAGTCTGTTCTAGTAATATCTAGTTAAAACCTAAGACAGTCTGTTCTAGTAAGTATCTAGTTAAAAACCTAACACAGTCTGTTCTAGTAAGTATCTAGTTAAAACCTAAGACAGTCTGTTCTAGTAAGTATCTAGCTAAAACCTAAGACAGTCTATTATAGTAAGTATCTCGTTAAAATCCTAAGACTATCTGTTCTAATAGGTATCTACTTAAAAACCTAAGACACAGCACATTCCAATGAGTATTTAAGCAAAAAGTAATGTACAGCTTATGCTGGTCAGTATCTGAGCAAAAACTAAGACCAAGGTCACATTGGTAAGTATCTAGCCAAAAGACTTGAATGTAGGTTGTACTGCTGATTATGAAGCTACAAACTAAGATATTGGGCTGGTGAGTTGAGTCGAGTCAAGAACTAAGATCATAGTACTTGGGACATTCCAATGACCTCATCTTCAACAACCAGCAAAGAGACCAGACACTGATGGTACCAGTTGCAGTCTTATTATGTGAAGGGCCGAATGTAAGATGGGCCTGCGTGCCCAATTTGTTACCCTTTGAAAATAAAAGTCAGTCCGTTTGTTCGTTCGTTCCATAGGCTGTTCCTCGGTGTACTGAGCGTCAGCCAGATCCTATGGTCACTCCCTGTCGCACCATTCTCTTCTGGCAATGATGATATATTTGTTCAGCACCACACAATACACATGATCTCAAAGGGCCCTGACCACGTCTGCCTTATCTTGCACCAATACCCCGCCCAGCTATGCAGACTCAGCTAATCTGGCTGCCCTACTCGCTTCCCCAACACACCTATATGCTCTGGGAAAAATCAATGGATGATCCCTATCTTTGATTTTCTAATTTAAGCATACCACTCTCCACGAAGTACTGTACTTGTGAATTAGTTAGTTAGATGCATGTCCTTTACAGGATGTCACAGTCAACCCCAGATATTTTTTGGCTGTTTGTGATCTCTTGGCAAGTTTACATTCAGTAGTTTTACATTGCTTTCTGAATGACCTACACCCATATATATGTTATTAAAATAAAACTGACGCAAGGCAGTCTGCTGCTAAAAATGTCCACAGCTGTGTTTCGAACGTGGTATGTTGGATTACAAACTATATCCGTACTCCTTTGCCATGGAGACGGCCTTGTATCTAACTGAAACATACATCATCCTGTAGTGGTTGGTTGATTGAGAATCCTCTGAAAGACTGCTAGTTTAACTCTTAATCTGATGCACTGAAAATAGGTAATCTAAGCCCTGAAACACAGATCCATGGCCAAAGGATTGCGAACGGTTCGTGAGCCGGGTACCAGGCGTTCGAATCTCAGCTGCGACCGATTTGTGCAGCAGACAGTGTCACGTTGTGTTATAACATGCTGGTATGGGAGCCAGTCGTTCAGAAAGCAATTGCAAACTACTGAACATAAAACTTGCCTAGCACATCAACAACAGCTGAAAAATGCTGGTGTTGACTGCAACATCCTGCAAGGGATATGCAACATTTAAAAAAAAAAATTAAAAAACCCTGAAATGAGCTTGCATCTATCATGTCAGAATGGTGTACAGATGTTTCACCTGACCTAGTACTAAAGTAACTACATAGGAGATGTGTTCCAGAGCTCTTTTTCTCTCCAGGTCCAGAAATCAGGGGGGGGGTGCAAGACCGGTTCTGGACCTTGACATCTGCAGGGAGGCATATCAGTATGTAACCAGGTCAGATGTCAAAACAGCACATGCAGACTGGGGGAGATTGAGCTAGATTGGTCCTCTTTTCTCCACAAGCTTTAGGTATTTCATTGTCAACAGAGTCAAATCCAGTGCCTTGGTGGTACTGTACTGGTGACTGTCACAAACTGTCATTTACTGCCATTATAATACCTTGCAGAGGGGTCTTTGAGTCTGAGGAATTAAGGCCGCCTGGCTAGTGCAGTCGCAGCAAAAATTGTGTAGGTTAGGATTTTCTTTTGCCCCCGACAGAAAAAAATCCCACACCATACCGAGGGATCGAACCCGGGTCTCCCAAAGGAGAGTCCGGCGTTCTAGCAACTCGGGCCAGCCGCTGACTATCTAATCATAAACTAAGACATGTACTGGTGACTATCTAACCACAAACTAAGACATGTACTGGTGACTGTCTAACCACAAACTAAGACATGCACTGGTGACTATCTAACCACAAACTAAGACATGTACTGGTGACTATCTAACCACAAACTAAGACATGTACTGGTGACTAACCATAAACTAAGACATGTACTGGTGACTATCTAACCACAAACTAAGACATGTACTGGTGACTAACCATAACTAAGACATGTACTGGTGACTATCTAACCATAAACTAAGACATGTACTGGTGACTATCTAACCATTAACTAAGACATGTACTGGTAACTATATCTATAAAAATCGATGTGTGTGTATGTATGTATGTATGTGGATCTGTTCTTTATGCGTTCGCGACACGGTCCATCCGATTGAGATGAAATTTTCTACATGTTTTCTTTTCATTCCTGTGCAACTTTCTGTCATAGTTTTTTTAGTGTACATCAGCTATTTACTTAACTAATATTTAATTTTGTAATTACATGACTGAACATAGAAAATAAAAACACAAGGGACATAACTTTTAGTAGCATTGTTATATCTTAGTTAAGTCCCTTATGATGCCCATTTTAAACATTGCCTAAGTAATTTTGTGTGAGAGAAAGTTAGTTGCATATCCTTTGCAGTACTCTGCAGTCAACCCACCGCCCACCATTTATTGGCTGTTTGTGATATCTTGGTAAGTTTACTTAAGATAGATATCTTCCAATCATATTTTCTACTATCAATCTATTCTATCTTATTTTTTTACGGGAACGAGCCGAACATAGATAGATAGATAGATAGGTAGGTAGGTAGGTAGATACATAGATAGACAGACAGACAGACAGATCCCCGCCAGGGACTGGGCGAAGCGGGCCGGTCAGACAGTCGGGAACGGGAAACTTATATGACTTGAGATGCTCCCCATCAGGGTCTGGGTGAAGCCGGGCCGGTCAGACAGACAGACAGACAACAGACAGATAGATAGTCGGGAACGGGAGCTTATAAGGACTACTTATATGAATTAATGAGATGCTCCCCACCAGGGACTGGGTGAAGCGGGCAGGGCAGACAGACAGACAGACTGATAGATAGATAGATCCCCTCCAGGGACTGGGCGAAGCCGGCCCGGGTCAGCTAGTCTAATCATAAAGTAAGACATCTACTAGTGGCTATCTAACCATTAACTAAGACATGCACAGGTGACTAACCATAAACTAAGACAAATACTGGTGACTAAACCATAAACTAACACATGTACTGGTGACTATCTAACCACAACTAAGACATGTACTGGTGACTAACCATAAACTAAGACATGTACTGGTGACTAACCATAAACTAAGACATGTACTAGTGACTAGTAGTAGACACCTTGCAGTCTTGACAGACCAAAGTATGTGAGTGGAATGTGGTCAATATTCCATCACAATGTCTGGGCAGAGCTTCAGAGAATCATGTGATGCCCAAACGACATGATCTCTCACTCGACCTAGTCTTGTGTATTCCAGATAAATGGGTAACCAATACGTCTGGCACAAGGAGGCTGCAGACGCTGGCGGCTCAGCGTCAATCCACCGAGACCTCACCACCACGAGCCGGTGGCGAGTTATGGCCAGACCCTGACACCCAAAGGGACCCGGCTTAGAGGCGTTCAGCCATGTCCCACAGGTGAGGGCCTTGTACGAGCCCGGACCATGAGGGCGGCGCACATATGTCAATCACAAGTGTCCGGACCTGTGTAAAGCGTGCACTATCGTCAGACTCCCCACCTGACTTATAGCGGTCCCCGCGACCAGCGGGAATAGGCCCGCCATAGCTACCGCCAGCGAGATGTTGCCTGTCTATTTGCAAGCAAATCTCCCATACTTCCACTGTGCGGTTATCCGCGACCAGCGAGAATAGGCCCGCCGGAGATTATGCTCGTCTGCTGCGAACAAATCTCTACCGAGAGACGGAATAAGTAAAGAATCGTTTCTTTACTAGTGACTATCTAATCACAAACTAAGACATGTACTGATGACTATCTAACCATAAACTAAGACATGTACTGGTGACTATCTAACCACAAACTAAGTCATGTACTGGTGACTGTCTAACCATAAACTAAGACATGTACTGGTGACTATCTAACCATAAACTAAGACATGTACAGGTGACTATCTAACCATAAACTAAGACATGTACTGGTGACTATCTAACCACACTAAGTCATGTACTGGTGACTATCTAACCATAAACTAAGACATGTACTGGTGACTATCTAACCATAAACTAAGACATGTACAGGGACTATCTAACCATAAACTAAGACATGTACTGGTGACTGTCTAACCACAAACTAAGACATGTACTGTGACTATCTAATCACAAACTAAGACATGTACTGGTGACTATCTAACCATTAACTAAGACATGCACTGGTGACTATCTAACCATAAACCAAGACATGTACTGGTGACTATCTAACCATAAAGTAAGACATCTACTAGTGACTATCTAACCATTAACTAAGACATGTACTGGGTGACTAACCATAAACTAAGACAAATACTGGTGACTAACCATAAACTAAGACATGTACTGGTGACTATCTAACCATAAACTAAGACATTACAGGTGACTATCTAACCATAAACTAAGACATGTACTGGTGACTGTCTAACCACAAACTAAGACATGTACTGGTGACTATCTAACCATTAACTAAGACATGCACTGGTGACTATCTAACCATAAACCAAGACATGTACTGGTGACTATCTAACCATAAAGTAAGACATCTACTAGTGACTATCTAACCATTAACTAAGACATGTACTGGTGACTAACCATAAACTAGACAAATACTGGTGACTAACCATAAACTAAGACATGTACTGGTGACTATCTAACCATAAACTAAGACATGTACTGGTGACTATCTAACCATTAACTAAGACATGTACTGGTGTCTATCTAACCATAAACTAAGACATGTACTGGTGACTATCTAACCATTAACTAAGGCATGTACTGGTGACAATATAATCACAAACTAAGACATGTACTGGTGACTGACCATAAACTAAGACATGTACTGGTGACTATCTAACCATAAACTAAAGCATGTACTGGTGACTATCTAACCATAAACTAAGACATGTACTGGTGACTAACCCTAAACTAAGACATGTACTGGTGACTATCTAACCATAAACTAAGACATGTACTGGTGACTATCTAACTATAAACTAAGACATGTGCTGGTGACTAACCATAAACTAAGACATGTACTGGTGATTATCTACCATAAACTAAGACATGTACTGGTGACTATCTAACCATAAACTAAGACATGTACTGGTGACTATCTAACCATAAACTAGATATGTACTGGTGACTAACCCTAAACTAAGACTGTACTGGTGACTATCTAACCATAAACTAAGACATGTACTGGTGACTAACCCTAAACTAGGACATGAGCTGGTGACTAACCATAAACTAAGTCATGTACTGGTGATTATCTAACCATAAACTAAGACATGCACTGGTGACTATCTAACCATAAACTAAGTCATCTACTGGTGACTATCTAACCATAAACTAAGTCATCTACTGGTGACTATCTAACCATAAACTAAGTCATCTACTGGTGACTATCTAACCATAAACTAAGACATGTACTGGTGACTATCTAACCATAAACTAAGACATGTACTGGTGACTATCTAACCATAAACTAAGTCATCTACTGGTGACTATGTAACCATAAGTAAGGCATGTACTGGTGACTATCTAACCATAAACTAAGACATGTACTGGTGACTATCTAGCCATAAACTAAGACATGTAATGGTGACTATCTAACCACAAACTAGACATCCTGTACTGTTGACTATTTTACCACAAACTAAGATGCAGATGGTGCTGGACATGATCAGTGTAAACCTAAGCAAGAATAATGAGCATTATCAAATGTTTGTTGTTGCTAATGTTAGTACATTGTCTATTTTGTGCCTACTTTAATTTCATTTAGGTGAAAGGTGCTGATTTTTATGCCTGCCCTCAAGTTTCTCCTGATGGGAAAAAAGATTGCATGGACACAGTGGAATCATCCTAACATGGTAGGGGACACTTTAAACAGATTCTTATTTGATCTTTCTTAAATAATTGTTCCCATTCTAGTGAAACCATTGACCCCCTTCTTTTCAAACCCCTACGCATTCAGATGTCAGGGAGAAACTACTACATCTGTATACATATGTTAACTACTCACTTTATTGGCCCTTGTATTGTCACTATACTTATTTCCCTACACTTTCAGATGTCAGGGAGAAGCTACTTTAGCTGTCTACAACGGTTACTAACTCACTGTATTGGTACGTGTGCTGTCCCTACACTTTCAGATGTCAGGGAGAAGCTATTATAGCTATCTACAACAGTTACACTCACTCACTTTATTGGTACTTGTGCTGTCCACACTTTTCAGATGTCAGGGAGAAGCTACAACAGCTGTCTACACCAGTTTGTTTTCTTTATTTTGTTTGTTTTCAAATCCATTTTACAGGACATTGCAGTCAACACCAGCATTTTTCACTGCTGTTGATGTCTTGGCAAGTTTTCTACATTCAGTAGTTTGCCATTGCTTCTAAACGATCGGCTTACATACCTTTCCGTAAGAAACCACGTGACACAATCTGCTGCCAATCTCACGCAGCTGTGTTTTGAACGTGGGTATATGGGATTACGAAACGCTCCTTAACTTGGTACTTGTGCTGTCTCTGTACTTTCAGATGCCAGGGAGAATCTACAACAGCTGAGAACAAGTTATTAAATCACTTTATTGGTTCTTGAAATAACCACAGCAGACCTGCACCTTTATAACAACAGCATTGGACTGCCAAGAGTAGACAACTCTGCAGCTTTGGGATCAACAATAACAAATGCTGCAGTCCAGGCACATGAAGCAGACTATTTTTCTTCTAGAAACCCCAACATCCCTAACTCACATAAATATGACTATCGTAGAATTTCTTATAAGCTGTCATTTGCTTCTCATCTGTCAGTGGATCTCAGAATAAAAGATCCCTGTTTATTTTTCTGAAATCCAGAAATTGCATGTTTGATTCTATGCAGATTCTCAGCCAGATACCAATACATTTGTAAATACATATGCCAGTATTAAAGGACTAGTCAGTAAGTTTATTATAACACATTGTGAAGCTGAAACTGGTAATTTGTAGTTTCTAAAGTGCCATTCAGTGGCATTATTATCCAGTTTGAAGGATTAGCTTAAGTAGGAGACTACTAAGTGTTATCTGCGCAGCAAATAGAAATTGTGACCTTGCTCCTAGAGTGTACTAAAGAGGAATAGCACACTATTATGTGATTATTTTAACAAAAAATTACTTCCTGCAAAGGAATTCATAATGAAGTCTTACTCTTTTAGGTAAAAGTGTTACCCTTTTATTTGAGCAGTGTTTTTTCATGATAGTTGACACATAACTGGCTCAATAAATTCTCTAAAGAACACTAACAATGTTTGGTGAAGACAAACTTGTTGTTCCCATTGAGATTGCAACATAAAAATCCTTGCAGAGGGTGAAGATGATGAATTGAGCTGACAGGTGAGCAACAATAAATAGTGTAGCAGCATTAAATGCAATGCTTTTGTGGTTAGCCTATACCAGAATCCATGGCCATATGAATCTTAGAAAAGTGTGATCATGGTGGAGTCTGAGATTACTTCAGGAATATTGCTGCTTATCAACAGAAACAACTAAAATGAATTTGGAATCTGCATGTTTTCTTTAGTCAAGTGACAGCAAAAAGGCATAGTCAGCAGTGTTGCCAGACATTGCTTATGCTTTTTGCCAGCTATAGTTTCTAGTGATTTAAAACTAGCTACATATGATTTTCTTTTTTTTTAATGCTAATTTCAAAATTGTTTTTACTAAGGGTGGAACAAGGGTATCCCGGAAGGTTAACCCGGTCAACAAATGCCCGCAGAAGTCGGATGTGCGGCCTAACGGCGCAAGAATGCAGCTCTGCTGTAAACAGGCACAACACAATCACGTCCGAAAAAAAAAAAACTCCGGATGAACGCAGAAGAAGAAGAAGAAGAAGAACGGGTAATAGATCTGAGTTATCTGTATGTCGAACTTTGTAATATCACTTATAACCCTTTGATGATTGGAAATAACAGTTTAAATGGATTTTATTTAAAATGTCAGGGTTAATTTTATGCTGATTACAACTTTTCTTGTTGTTTTGGTTAGCCTTGGGACAGCACAGACATTTGGGTGGCAGAATTATCTGACTCTGGCGATTCCATTGTGGATGGGAGTGCTCATAAAGTATGTTCATTGTGTCCACTTCTGAATCTATTCTGTTTGGCTTCCATTCTATACATGCTTTTTTCTGTGTAATTTTCCTTGTGTCTTTACATCGACTGTCCAGTTATTTTTGTTTTAGTTTTTCTGTGTTGTAATTATCTTTCCTTGATTGAGCCGGTTCTGTGGTGAAGGAGTTACGAACACAATTTGAAACATGGCTGTTGGCAATTTGGAAGCAGACCACTTTGCGTTTGTTTTCATAAAATGGTATGAGTGCCAGTCATTCAGAAAACAATGGCAAATTACTGAACATAATCTTGCCAAGAAATCACAAACAGCCAAAATATGCAGGAGTTGACTGCTATGTCCCGTAAAGGACATGCAACTGATATATATATATACACACACACACACACACACCAGAACTCATTTCATAACTGAAGCTATAAACACTACATACACACCAGAACTCATTTCACAACTCTCATCACATCCTGAAAGTAAACAGTGAAGGACTTATTTACACATCAAGAGGCATATTGCATATGTGGTGATAGTCCCATATTTTGATAGATTAATTGAAAAGTGATTGGTTGATGATAATCCCATATTTTGATAGACTAGTTGACAGTGATTGGTTGATGATAATCCCATATTTTGATAGACTAGTTGACAGTGATTGGTTGATGATAATCCCTATTTTTATAGACTAGTGACAGTGATTGGTTGATGTCAGTGTCATGCTGGCTGCCTTTATTTCCCTGGACATTTCTTGGTAGCCATTTTAGGCTGTGTTGACCTGTGACCAGGTCACTTGTAAAATTGGTCCTCAATGAGGATTCATATACTGTACCACCAGACTAAGAAGACAAGCACATGTCTTGATGCTGAAAGGCAAAAAAGAAGATTGTAAATGAAAATCAAAGATTGTTGTTAACAAGCAGCAGATCTTTGGCTTTGCCTTTTGACCCAATTGTCAGGTACCTATTCATGAGCTTTCGAGGAAGAAGAGTTAAGTCAAGAACTGAAATCACAGCATTCGGGACATTCTTATACGTGGCCCGTCCTAATCTGCAACAGCCAGCGAAGAGCCCTAATAGTAATGGTACCTGTAGCAGTCTGATAATGTGTCTTTCTGGCCTACCTTTGGAGTTTTGAGGTCGACCATATCCTCGCATCACTTTCTGCAGCATCATTTGTCTCCCTTGGGAAAATGCAAAGAATACCATGGATGGGCAAAAACAACGAATGAGACAGTTGTTAGTTAGTCGACATATGCTTGCTTGTGTTCGTTGCTTGAGCTCCAACGCGAAAGTCCTGTATGTCAGATGAAGGCATCCTGTTTTTTCAGTGTGATGTCATACAGGACCTGAGGTTTGCGTGAGTATACATTGTCCCAGCATCGGCTTATTGGTGTGCAGGACTGGTGGTTCCCTCGCCATGCAGGCAGACCACTCTCCGACTTTGGAGGAACACGCCGATCCTACTGACTTTAGCCAAGACCACGAAGGGACCTGTTGCCCAGGATGCTCGACGAGGACATCAATAAATCTTGACCAGTATATAACCCGGCCTTGGTGCCTTGGAAACACCTCTGCATCCCAGTTAGTCGACATATCATCCTCATTGCACATTCAAACATTCAGTCCATAAGTACTCGGATCTCCTCCTCAGTAAATCCTGCAGCATGTAGTAGCTAACGACACCCAATTGTGTTGGTTTATTAATGGGCTTCCCACATAGTGTTCTTGTTTGGCCACACCTCTTTTAATTTGCTGTTCTTGTATCCTGACCATGGTTGTAGATTCTCGCAAATGACATAACTTCTCGGTAGAGCATTCAGAATATCAGCCTGGTCACATGGTTTGTCTGCCTTCCACAATAGCCTTACCTCAAGCTTGTCCAGCCAGCTAATTTCCTTGTACACCTGCATGCCCTGGCACATAAAAATTAAGCTAATCTTTGCCAGCCGAGATTGCTCCAGAGACAGCAACCACTCTCTTCGGATCCACCCCATCTCTATCTTCTGTGAGCATTACACATTTGAGTCACTAAGGAAACATGCCCTAGTGAATGCCCTGTGTCGCGAGCCATGTTAATGGCTTTACTTCAGCCATGGCTTCCATAGTCGGCTACTTGTGGTCAAAGACAAAGACACCAGAATTCTTCCTACACAATTCTCCTTCCAGCCTGAGTCGTAAAAGCCCTATGAACTTCTCACTCATCGAATGACCAACCCATCCGTGTAAATGACAGCATCACCCTCTAAAGAATTCTGAAAGATCAAATAGCAGCCGGATTTTCTTGTCTGCATTTTCTGTCTAGTTGGCTGCAAACCGACAAGGATGTACAGGAATCTGTTGGCACGTGTACCCACTCCTACACACCTGTTGAAGAATGTTTTCGGCTTGACCCATTCATGACTTTCCTCTTTTAACCTGCTGCCCTTTACCTTCTTAATTTCACTGTGCAGTGGATGTTATGTATTTGCATTAACTCTGAGGTAGGCATGTGCTCGGCAGATTTGCATTCTGTCCCCAATGGTTGGAAAGTCAGAGGTAGCGCATCGCCCTGCATGCTGCATCTCTTGTACATCCAAGAATCAATCCTTAGACAGTTTGTACAAAACACAAATGAAAACTGTTAAGGGATTAGAGAAATTAGATTGTAGACAACGAGAATGTTTTGGGCAAGTTATGAGGGGGAATACAACTGGAAAACTTAGTGACAGTTGGCAAGATTGATGGAGAAAAGATCAGGAGATCAAGGCGAAGGCAGGGAGATAAGTGCCTGGATATGAAGGGGTTACGGATGCAGTTCGTAATCCTGCATACGCGTTCGAAACAGCTGTGTTGGTTTTTTTATGAAATGGTATGGTTGCCAAGTCGTTCAGAAAGCAATGGCAGAATACTGAACGTAACTCGCCCAGGAATCAAGAACAGCCAAAAAATGCTGGGGTTGACTGCTACATCCATAAAGGATATGCAACTAACTTTTTTAAAACCTGGATGGCTTGGCTACATGGAAAAATTGGACAAGAACACAGATCTGATGGTGATTGTGTGAGATAGCAGACAATGACCCCCAATTGTCATGGCACATGATGATGATGGTGATATATGTTGTTTGAAACCTGCTTACAGATTATGAAGCATTTCAGTAGTAATATGAAATATATTTTGACCTTTTAGGTTGTTGGCGGGATGAGCAGCAGGAGACAGGACTTAGTTCAAGTCATTCAGCCATCTTGGGATGAAATGATACTCCTGTATATTGGGGGATCAATCTGAGTGGTGGAATCTGTACCATGTGACCAAATCAGGGGAGCATGTGAACCTGCATTACAAAAGCTGAGATTGGTGGACCACAATGGGGGGTTTGGAAAAAGTTCGTATGTCTTAGAGCCCAATGGAGGAACAAGAATTGTCACATCTTTCAAGGGGTTTGTGGTGTTTGCTAGAGTTATTTTCTTGTATGTAATTGCAGAATTGATATTTAGAGAATTGATAGCTGCAGAATTTATAGTTGCAGAATTGATTTGGTAATTATATATTTAATTGAAATGTAAGTTATATTTTTAATGAACTCATTGACTGCTTCTCGCATTCTTGCTTCTTGGTGAAAATTTTCATGGCATGTTCATGGATATTTTCAGTATAAAGTGTATTGATTATCTGTAAAATAGGACAATAGTATTTTATTTTATTTTGTGGGTGTGTACATGCGTGCATAAGCAGAAAGAAGTAGATATTGCATTATAGACCTAAAGACAAAAAAATTAAATCGTTGGGAGTAGGTTATATTGCCTGTTTGTAATTTTACAGGTTATACACTAAAAACAAAATGATAACAGAATCCTAAATGTGATTTTGGTAAATGAATTCATCAGCTTCTTAACCTTTACAGAATTATAGTTTTCCATATTTGTACAGCTCTCTCTCTCTCCTCTCTCTCTCTCTCTTTTTCTTCTCTCTTTCTTCTCTCGCTCTCTCTCTCTCTCTCTGACTCTGTCTCTCTCTCTCCCTCCCTCCCTTGTCTTGTCCTCTCTCCCTTCTCACTTTAAACTTTCATGTATTGTTAAAGTTTCAGATGAATCTGTTTTGAGTCTGTAATCGTTCATGTGGTCTTTATCTAGCTGGAGTACATTTTGAGCATAAGTTCATGAATTGTCAGTTGTAATTTCCTGGTACTATAACCATAATGTCCAACAGGAGTTTGGTGTCCTGGATTTGAAACAAGAAGCTACACAAGCTGGACACTGGCCTGCTGAAACATGATAGGTATGGCTGGACAGGAGCAGGGTCTGTTTACTGCATTGCTTACAGTGCGGTGACCGCGCCACAAATCATCCGAGTGGATATTGATAGTGGGAAGGTAGGATTTTAATATTTTTTGGGGGAATAAACTGTTTTGCCTGTTTGTATTTTTACAGTTTATGTACGTATAAAAAGACAGTAAACACAATTCAGAATGTATTTTGAGAATGATTTAATGAATCTTAACAGTCCAGGGGGTCATCGCTGGAGCTACGGAGTTCGTGCTTTGTTGGAGTCTCAGTGGCGAAGTGGTCAAGCCTCTGCTTTGGGCTCAGAAGGTTGTGGGTTCTATTCCGGGCCGCATACTTCGATTCACGGGTGCATTTTTTTTCAGAGACTCCTGAGGGTCTCGTTGCTGGTACAGAGTTCGTGCTTTGCGCGACGTTTCCGCGCTGTGGAAAGAGACCAAGCCATGTGGGATTAAAACCCGATGCAATGAAGTCGACCCTGTCGACTTTTAAGCGACTTCTTAAGTTAAAGATGTGATAGTTTTTCTATATATTTTACTGGAGCTGTTTTTTCTTCAAGTTTTCATGCATTGTTAAAGTTTACGATTAATTTATTTTCAATTAAAAAAAATTTATCTTGACACTGTACGAGTATAAGAAATAAGAGGGAATGTATAAATTGTAGTACCAGGAGAAAACAAAACAAATAGAAGGTAAACGCTGTCATCAAATACTAGCGTGTCGTTGACCCAAACTTGTGTACAGTCATTGGTTCTGAATACTGGCGTCTTAATCATGAATGTGAGTAGTAATTGATCCTAAATACTGGCCTTCAAATCATAAACGTGTGTGGACATTGATCCTAAATACTGGCCTTCCAATTGTGAATATGTGTAGTCATTGATCCTAAATACTGGTCTTTTCAATTAACTTGTGTAGACATTGATCCTAAATACTGGCCTTTCCAGTTGTGAATATGTGTTGTCCATTGATCCTAAATACTGGCCTTCCAATTGTGAATGTGTGTACACATTGATCCTAAATACTGGCCTTCCAATCATGAATATGTTAGACATTGATCCTAAATATTGGCCTTCAATCATGAATATGTGTAGACATTGATCCTAAATATTGGCCTTCCAATCATGAATATGTGTAGACATTGATCCTAAATATTGGCCTTCCAATCATGAATATGTGTAGACATTGACCCAAATACTGGCCTTCCAATCGTGAATAGTGTAGACATTGATCTTAAATATTGCCTTCCAATCATGATATGTGTAGACATTGATCCTAAATATTGGCCTTCCAATCATGAATATGTGTAGACATTGATCCTAAATACTGCCTTCCAATTGTGAATGTGTGTACACATTGATCCTAAATACCGGCCTTCCAATCTTGACTGTATGTAGACAATGATCCTAAATACTGGCCTTCCAGTCATGAATGTATATAGGCACTGATCCTAAATACTGGCCTTCCAATTGTGAATGTGTTACACATTGATCCTAAATACTGGCTTCCAATCTTGACTGTGTGTAGACATTGCCTAAATACTGTCCTTCCAGTCATGAATGTATAGTAGACATTGATCCTAAATACTGGCCTTCCAGTCATAATATATGTAGATATTGATCCTAAATACTGTCCTTCCAGTCATGAATATGTACAGAAGATAATCCTAAATTAAAGAGAATTGATAATATGGGAAAACATGGAAGGATCTAATCAAATGGCTTCTTCTTCTTTCGTTCGCTTGAAATTTGTCTGTAACTGCAGTGTTGTGTCTCTTGTAATAGCAAATGTTATGAGAGTTGGTTACGGAACTAGTAGAGAACCTATACTCCTCTTCTTCTTTTTCTGCGTTCATCTGGAATGTTGTTTTAGACATAATTGCGTTCGTTCATCTGGAATGTTGTTTTAGACATAATTGCACTGTGTCTGTTTACAGCAGAGCTGCGATATTTGAACCTTTTGGTGACACATCCGACTTCTCAGGCATATTTGTTGGCCGGGTTACGTACCCAGGAACCTATGCGCAAGTGAGGGATACTATGCAGAAGAAGAAATTCTCCATCTTAATCCAGAAAAGCTTTTAATATCTGCTATGTTCAGGTTGATATCATCCATGAGTCGCTGAAGATATCCATAGATAGTGGCTACTTCAGCATCCCTCAGAAAATCAGCTGGCCAACGTCACACGGGAAACATGTTATGGATTATTCTACAAGCCTGCTAACAAGGATTACAAAGCCCCTGAAGGTATGCCACCTTGATAGTGTAGTGTATGAGGTATGTAGATATAGCACAGTACAGTATAGTGTGTGGATTGTATAGATTTAGTACTGTGTAGATTATGTATATATATAGTACTGTATAGTTTAAAGATTTAGTATTGTATAATGTGGATTATATTACTTGTTAACAAGGATTATAAAGCTTCTGAAGGTATTCAAAACAATGTTTCCCATAGTGAATTTGAATAACAAAGACACAACCAATAGATTGCACGGTTTATTGCCTGGCATATTTTGCTGCATCTCATCAGGTACATACTGAAATATACACATGTTTGCACAGTAATGTCAATTGTCTACCACAGTAATTTTAAACTGATGAACATGTCTTTGATTGATTGATTGATTGATTTAGGAACCGACATCACAGCATTCGGGACATTCCCATAAGCTCTCACGAACATTTATTTCTGTTTGCACAAAGCTGGTTTGTGTAGAATAATCATGGCTTCAGCAAACTTTAACAAGCGGGAATTGTGTGCGTTATACAACATGCGAAAGGCACTGTCTCTGTCAATCACATGGCCACTTTCGAGCATATGCCTAGCAATTGATTAAGTGGGAAGCTTCCTGTGTGTCGACCCCACTAGGCTCCCCCTCGCCTGTATGTAGTATCTTGTTGACCCTTTTAGGTATGGTTCAGGCACTCTCTTGTTCAACTGCTGCTCTGTTCTGCCGATGTAGGTAGGCTGGCACCTACATGGGAGTTGTAAATACAATTGTTTTGGCGTACAGAGGGACAGGCTCTTTTATTGGGGTCGGAATCAGTGTGGGAGCCATAATGATTAATCTACACAAGCCAGCTTTGTGCAAACAGAAAGACATGTTAGTCCGTTTAAAATTACCGTGGTAGACAATTGACATTACTATGCGAACATGTGTATATTTCAGCTTGAAGGATTTATCTAGTTATTTTTACTTTACATAGTGTGAATTCTGCAGTATGTACCTGACGAGATGCAGCAAAATATGCCAGGCAATAAATTCTGAAGGTATGCCACCATGATAGTGTAGTGTATGAGGTATGTAAGATATCTTCTTCTTCTTTGCGTTCATCCGGAGTGATTTTTTTCAGATGTGATTGCGGTGTGTCTGGTTAGGCACCCTCGGGTCGAAACCCTCAGGCCAACACATCCGACTTTTAGCGTGCATTTTTGGCCAGGTTAGCAATCCTGGGAGACTCTCACTTTTGTGGTTACCGTCCACATCTCAGCTGGTCTAGTTGGAACAGTCGAAGACTACACGGTCATCCCTCAAGTGAAGGCAGGGACAGTCCATAGCATTTTCCGTCATCCTGGGTGGCTTCCATAATTGCAGAGCCGGCACATAACGCTCTGGTGCTGGGTTTTACCGAGGGAATCGTCACGTCCTGCTCATGGCTGTTTTAATTCCTCACTTCAATATATTGGGCATTTCGCTCGCCCTGGGCCGTTCCTGCACAAACCAGTCAGCTCTGCGGTTGGTTTCCACTAAGCGAGTTTTCGGACGTGTGCTTGTCCCTGTACCCATCAGAGCTGTTCCAGGCACGGCGGACATTCGGAAAACTACCTAGTCAGAGCTGTTCCGAACAAGAGCGGCATTCGGAAACTAGGTAGTCAGAGCTGTTCCTAGCATGGGAGACATTCGGACGAGACATTTCACTCGGACGTAAATGCGTAGTGTCAATTTTTAGTTTGCCACCCGTAGGACGACACTTCCGACTTCGGCGGGCATTTTTTAGTGAGGTTAACCTTCCTCTGATTTCGAGACACGTTAGACTGTTGTAATGTCACCCACATCTCAGCTGGTCAAGATAGGACGATCAACGATATCGTGGTCTGCCCCTCAAGGGAAGGCAGGGCAGACCATGGGCATTATCTCGCTATCCAAGGAGGCTTCCATAATTGCAGAGCCGGCACATATTGCTCTGAGACTGGGCTCACCCAAGGAGTTTCCACGTCCTGCTCATGGCTGCTTTAGTTCCTCACTTCCATGTGTTGGGCATCCCACTTATCGCTCAATCAATCACACACCAGGGGCGGTCAGACTGCGAGTGACATCCACTCGGTAAGCTTTTGCTTGTGACTTCAGACCACGCAATAGGTTCGCTCGCCGTGCGTTCCATTTCGCGTTGATGAACATTCTTCCACTTTTGTCTACACTCTCTATGAGTTAGATACAGACAGTTTCCGTAACCCTTCGAATGGGGCACTTTTCTGACTTTTTTTGTACTCGCTCACGAGGTAGGCTACATGTGCTGCCGGCTCAGCACCTTACCTTCGTGCAGCAGTGAACGGGAAACGGCCAGGCCCCTTCATCCGGGAAACTCTCATATCCCCCAGCTAGGAGCCTTCGAACATCAGACCTGAGCATGTAGCTTGCTCAGTATCATGTTTCTATTTTCCGGTAGACGGGCCCTCTAAGATCCGAGGGTTTGTGGCTTAGAGGCGTTCAGCCACAGCCCTCGACAGGGAGCCTTAGGAGATTTGTCCGGACCAAGAAATTCTGCCTTTGTGCACCTCATTTAAATTTTGACTGCTATCCTCAGTCTATGCCTGCAGAGCAGCAGGTTGTGTCTCTCTTAGTCTGGTCCCTATCCCATAAGCTGTCCGATATGTAATTTTTCACCCATCGGCAAGCAAACGGGGTCTATGGGACACGCAAGCTCCCCCACCACGTCAAGGTGGAGACACATCGGGGGAGGTATGTAGATATAGTACAGTATAGTGTGTGGATTACATATATTTAGTACCATGTAGTGTGTAGATTATATAGATATAGTACTATATGGTTTAAAAATTTAGTACTGTATAGGTGTGGATTATACTACTAGCTAACAAGGATTCCATGGCCAAAGGCTTGCGAACGTGGTTCGTGAGCTGGGTACCAGGCGTTCGAAGCTCAGCTGCGACCGATTTGTGCAGCAGACCGTGTTGCGTTGTGTTATAACGTGCTGTTTGGGAGCCGGTCATTCAGAAAGCAATGGCAAACTACTGAACGTAACACGTGCCTAGTACATCAACAGCAGCTGAAAAATGCTGGTGTTGACTGCAACGTCCTGTAAGGGGTGCGCAACACACAGAGGTATGTAGATATAGTACAGTATAGTGTGTGTATTGTATAGATTTAGTACTGTGTAGTGTGTGGATTATATAGATATAGTACTATATAGTTTAGTGACGCTGTGGTGAAGGGGTTACGAACGCAAACCTCGTGCATACCTCGTTTGAAACACAGCTGCGGGCAGTTTGTAAGCAGACTGCCTTGGGCTGGTTTTCATTCAATGCATAGTATGAGTGCCAGTCATTCAGAAAGCAGTGGAAAACTACTGAATGTAAACTTTTTAAGAAATCATAAGCAGCCATAAAATAATAATGTCTGGTAAAGGATTTGCTACTAACTTAACTGTATAGTTTATGTATATTTAGTACTGTATTGTGTGTGGATTATACTAAATTAAAACAAGGATTAGCAAGATCCTGAATTGTATGGATTTATTACTATATAGCTTGTGGATTATATAGATAAAGTGCTGTAAAGTGTGAGGGTTGTACTGTATAGAGTGAGTAAAAACAAAGTATGACTGAGAAACTCGACGGATGAAAAAAAAAAAAACAGGCCAATTCAAGCAAATGTTTTGACCAAAGTCTTTATCAACACAGCAACAAAAATGAAACACTAAATACATATAACAAATGAACAACAAAATTAATACTTCCCTGAACAATTTCCGTTCAAGAGACTGTGAACTAAAAACATATATCAAATCTTCTAAGCACAATAGATTAAACAAATTTAGTTTAGTCGATGGATCAACATCACGGCACACGGGTGTAACCCGTAAGTGCTCCGTTCTACTTCTAACTCAAGCCTAAGTCTGGAGAATCTCAGCTCAGTGCACGAACTTCTTAGCACCGGCGAGGATTCTGAAATACTTTGGGTAGATTTTTAACTCAAAATTTTGCCTGGGCAGCGTCGTTAGGCTACTCATTTTTGATTTCCAACTACCTAAGGAGTTTTTATGTGTGCAACAATACACACGGGCGTCTGATCTCACTACCCGGAGACCAGAGGAAATTTTGTTACTAGAAGTCCAAGTGAAAAACGTCCAGCCCTCACCAAAGCTTGCACCCGGGACCTCCAGCACTCGAGCCACCTTAAGATTAAACAACTCCACATATTTAGCTCCTCCACCATTTTTTTCTTGAAGCACACACTGACATGAGAGAATGAGAGAGAGAGAGCACCACACACTGTCATGCCAATGTTTAACATTCTGGTAACTTTGCGCGCTAGACAATAGTTTGTTACCTTGTGCTTTTAAAAAAAAGGCATAACTAAAACCCATGGCGGTAGCGAATGTGACTGGTCAGACCAGTTAGCATAGTAAATGTTTAATGTACTAGTCCCCTTTTGAAAATGATCAGAAATATGGACAGATGTCTCCTTCTTATGCTGCCTTTTGGCTCCCATTGGAGCACACACCCTCACCTAACTCATGCCAAACCCTCCTCTGTAGACTTGTTCATGCTTGGTTGCATTTTGGAGCTAAAGTTTGACACCAACTAGGTCCACCACGCCAACCCATAGTTGCTATTTATGACACGCAGGGTTGGTTACAGTGTTGGTATTCATTGTTTCCCTTATCGACTCCAGTAAAACACAGGTGATGGAAATATTTGCCTTATGTCAACTAATAGGTATATGCGTTACTCACCTGGGTACAGGTCTGTTGAAACCATTTTTAATCATGGACCTACTTTTCCAGGAGAACTGCCTCCACTGTTGGTGCGAGCTCATGGAGGACCAACAAGTGCATTTCCCTCGTCCTGAACCTCAAGCTGCCAGTACTTCACCAGTCGTGGGTTTGCAGTTCTTTGTGTGGACTACAGAGGCAGCACAGGCTACGGCAAGCATTACAGACACAGGCTGCGGGGAATGTGAGTTGGCATTCTGCTACTATAAAGTATACATACTATAAAATTCACATACTTTAAAGTAGACTTCAGTGGCCAAGTGGTTAGTGCAATTGCTTATCAAAATGGTCATTATCATCATCATGTGCCATACTGGTAAGCGTGGGCGGTCATGTTCTGCCATCTCACTCGATCACCAGAGTCGTGGATCAGCTCTGTGTTCCTGTCTCAATCATGGCCAAGCCATCCAGGTATTTACTTCTTGGTCTTCCCCTTGGTCGCTTCTCTTCGATCTTGTCAGTCCTCACCAAGGTCTCCAATTCATTTCTTCTCATAACATGTCCAAAACATTTTGACTGTTATTTGATCGTTGAAGCATAACCTTGATTTCTTTCACTGTCACTTTGTCTTCATCCAAAATGTTCTGGGTTTTATACCTGTCTGAGGTGAACACGTTGGCAAGATTTCAGCCTCTCAATGTCTGACTGGTTGCTTTGCTCTAGATAGCGTTCGAAGAGGGCTTTGCCCTTGTTCTCGTCAGTCCTCTGCCAGCACCTTGGAAATCAGAAATTCGCTTTATGTACTAGACCTGACAAACTTTATATACTAGACCTGACTAACTTTATATACTTTTTTTTTTTTTTTTGCATATCCTATTTACAGGACATCGCTGTCAACACCAGCATTTTACCGCTGTTGTTGATTTCTTGGCAAGATTACGCTCAGTAGTTTGCCATTGCTTTCTGAGCGATCGGCTCACATACCCCCGTAAGTAACCAACACGACGCAATTCGCTACCGAATCTCGCGCAGCTGCGTTACCCTATGTGGATATATGGAATTACGGAGAAAATCAATAACTGGCAACTTTATATACTAGACCTCACAAACTATATACTAGACCTCACAAACTGTATATACTATACCTCACAAACTATATACTAGACCTCACAAACTTTATATACTAGACCTCACAAACTTTAAATACTAGACCTCACAAACTGTATATACTAGACCTCACAAACTATACATACTAGACCTCACAAACTTTATATACTAGACCTCTCAAACTGTATATACTAGACCTCACAAACTCTATGTACTAGACCTCTCAAACTGTATATACTAGACCTCTCAAACTGTATATACTAGACCTCACAAACTTTATATACTAGACCTCACAAACTTTACATACTAGACCTCACAAACTTTATATACTAGACCTCACAAACTCTATGTACTAGACCTCACAAACTTTATATACTAGACCTCCCAAACTTTATATACTAGACCTCACAAACTGTACATACTAGACCTCACAAACTTTATATACTAGACCTCACAAACTGTATATACTAGACCTCTCAAACTGTATATACTAGACCTCACAAACTCTATATACTAGACCTCACAAACTCTATATACTAGACCTCACAAACTTTATATACTAGACCTCACAAACTTTATATACTAGACCTCTCAAACTGTATATACTAGACCTCACAAACTTTATATACTAGACGTCACATACTTTATATACTAGACCTCACAAACTGTATATACTAGACCTCACAAACTGTATATACTAGACCTCACAAACTTTATATACTAGACCTCACAAACTCTATATACTAGACCTCACAAACTGTATATACTAGACCTCACAAACTTTACATACTAGACCTCACAAACTGTATATACTTTTTTTTTTTTGCATATCCCTTACGGGACGTTGCAGTCAACACCAGCATTTTTCAGCTGCTGTTGATGTACTAGGCAAGTGTTAGTTCAGTAGATTGCCATTGCTTTCTGAACGAACTTTCTGTATATACTAGACCTCGCAAACTCTATATACTAGACCTCACAAACTCTATATACTAGACCTCACAAACTCTATATACTAGACCTCACAAACTCTATATACTAGACCTCACAAACTCTATATACTAGACCTCACAAACTCTATATACTAGACCTCACAAACTCTATATACTAGACCTCACAAACTCTATATACTAGACCTCACAAACTTTAAATACTAGACCTCACAAACTCTATATACTAGACCTCACAAACTCTATATACTAGACCTCACAAACTTTAAATACTAGACCTCACAAACTCTATATACTAGACCTCACAAACTGTATATACTAGACCTCACAAACTGTATATACTAGACCTCACAAACTCTATATACTAGACCTCACAAACTCTATATACTAGACCTCACAAACTCTATATACTAGACCTCACAAACTCTATATACTAGACCTCACAAACTCTATATACTAGACCTCACAAACTTTAAATACTAGACCTCACAAACTCTATATACTAGACCTCACAAACTGTATATACTAGACCTCACAAACTGTATATACTAGACCTCACAAACTCTATATACTAGACCTCACAAACTGTATATACTAGACCTCACAAACTGTATATACTAGACCTCACAAACTGTATATACTAGACCTCACAAACTGTATATACTAGACCTCACAAACTTTATATACTAGACCTCACAAACTTTATATACTAGACCTCACAAACTGCACATACTAGACCTCACAAACTGTATATACTAGACCTCAAAAACTCTATATACTAGACCTCACAAACTGTATATACTAGACCTCACAAACTGTATATACTAGACCTCACAAACTGTATATACTAGACCTCACAAACTCTATATACTAGACCTCGCAAACTCTATATACTAGACCTCACAAACTCTATATACTAGACCTCACAAACTCTATATACTAGACCTCACAAACTTTATATACTAGACCTCACAAACTTTATATACTAGACCTCACAAACTGTATATACTAGACCTCACAACTCTATATACTAGACCTCACAAACTTTATATACTAGACTCATAAACTGGCTGGTCTAGCTGTCAAAAATCTAGCTACTATGCTACCATGGCTGCCTATGGGTGTATAGTACTAGCCAGATATTCTTGGAGACCAGTTAGCACTTATTGGTTGATGTGGCTAAATTCACACCAGCCACCGTTACTTCCCAAAATATTCATGATCTGTTAGGTGATGTGGCTAAATTCACACCAGCCACCGTTACTTCCCAAAATATTCATGATCTGTTAGGTGATGTGGCTAAATTCACACCAGCCACCGTTACTTCCCAAAATAATCATGATCTGTTAGGTGATGTGGCTAAATTCACACCAGCCACCGTTACTTCCCAAAATATTCATGATCTGTTAGGTGATGTGGCTAAATTCACACCAGCCACCGTTACTTCCCAAAATAATCATGATCTGTTAGGTGATGTGGCTAATTCACACCAGCCACCGTTACTTCCCAAAATAATCATGATCTGTTAGGTGATGTGGCTAATTCACAGCAGCCACCTTTACTTCCCAAAATATTCATGATCTGTTAGGTGATGTGGCTAAATTCACACCAGCCACCGTTACTTCCCAAAATATTCATGATCTGTTAGGTGATGTGGCTAAATTCACACCAGCCACCGTTACTTCCCAAAATATTCATGATCTGTTAGGTGATGTGGCTAAATTCACACCAGCCACCGTTACTTCCCATAATAATCATGATCTGTTAGGTGATGTGGCTAAATTCACAACAGCCACATTTACTCCCCAAAACATTCATGATCTGAAAACCTAGGGCTGTTATTTTATTTAAATCCCCTATGGCATATTGCTAGAATGTGTCTTGATACAATTCAAATATAACTCAACAATAAATGATCTAGGGTGGCACAAAATACAGCAACTTCTTGAAGCATACAAAATGAATGGCAATGAAAGACTTGAAGGCTGGCAATCAAGTCGTTGAAGGCATTTTTTATTTACCCAACAGTCAAGGCTGTTGCATCTCAACATCATCATCATCAAGTGCCGTGCCGGCTGGCGTAGGCGTTCATGGCTCTCCACAGATCTCGGTCTTTGGTTTTCTGGATCAACTCTGCTGCTGATATTCCTCCATGCCACCGTCTCAATCCATCCAGCATCACTCCTCTTGGTCTACCTCTGCCTCTCTTCCCCTCGATCTTTCCAGTTGCTACGATGTTCTCCAATGCCTCTCTTCTCATCACATGACCGAAGAAAGCTGTTTGTCTCTATCTTATTGTTGTATATAATGTTCTAGTTTCATTAGCCTGTTTCAGGCAGTCGTCATTAGTTACTCTGGCAGTCCAAGGAATTCGAAACATTCGTCTCAGAAACCACATCTCTGTTGCTTCTAATTTCTTCTTAATTTGTTCATTTACATTCCAAGATTCACTGCCATACAGCAAAACTGGTTCACATAGCATTTCAGCACTCTCTTTCTTACATTCAGTGATAGTGACTTATTGCATAAGATACTCTTCATTTTCTGAAATGCGGCTTTTGCCTGCCCTATTCTGCTCCTAATCTCTGTTGTACATCTTCCATCTGATGTTATAAATGCCCCTAGGTATCTAAAATTATCAACTTGGTTAAGGATTTTCCCTTCTATTTCTATGTCACATTTTGGTGTCACCATTTTCTTTGATATTACCATTGTTACTGTTTTCTTGATATTCAAGGAGAGTCCTTTCCTTGCACTCTCTGTTACTACAACGTCTAATAATTGTTGTAGGTCTGTTGAATTATCCGCCACCAATACTGTGTCATCTGCATAGCGTATATTATTTATATTATAACCTCCAACTAGTATTCCTGGCATCTCTTTGATCTCTCTCATTATTACTTCGCTATACAGGGAGAACAGATCTGGTGACAAGACACACCCCTGTCGTACTCCCAGTTTTATCTGTTCGTAACTACCCTCTTTATTTCCCATTTTAATTGCTGCTACTTGGTTCCAGTAAACATTCTTTATTATTCATCTCAACAAGATCAATGAAAATGACAGTTTATGTTTACCGTGTCTGTTATGGCCAGACGGGACGGTAATTACAGTATTAAATGTAGATAATATCTAGTTGAATATGCTAGACCCTTGTGATTATCAAGTCCATGTCCCGGTCCTTCTGTCATTCCTAATCAGAATAGATTTCACCTTGCCGTGACGTTCTAAGTCCCTTTCTGATATTTCTGATATATTCACATCTGTCCATGATTCTCGGGCTGATATATATATATATATATATATATATATATATATATATATATATATATATATATATATATCGTTCATGAATACCCTCGTTATCCTCTGCAATATGTGTTGGCCATGATAACGTTGTCCTGCCAGTAAATATCTTCTCAGGTTCCAGAGAATCTAAACGTGCAGCCTCCTTGTTCCAGCTCTAAGATCTGAATGTTTGTTGTTGTTGACAATCTTTCTGACATATTCTGTTTTCCACGTCAACGTCCTAGTTTCTACCACTATTTGGTTTGCGATTTTTTTTCTATCATTTTTGTTTACATCATATCAGCTGCGCTACTACTTGGCACATATGTCTTTCTGTACAAGCACACTGAATGTTGGTCACAATTAATGATTATTCTGATATGAAGTACTAAATTGATTATTATAACCACATAAAGATTCTTGTTGCTATTTAAGGTGGGGAATTGTGGACATAGATGACTGTAGATTGGGCGTCAAGCACCTCATTGATATCAGGAAAGTGGACAAAGACAGGATCTGTATTGATGGTGCTTCTGCAGGAGGGTACACCACACTTGCTTGCCTCACATTCACAGACACCTTCAAAGTGGGTGAGTTATCACGTGGTATATCATTGGGTCTTATGCTCATCCTTTACTATTCTCTATTGTTCTTGCTGTTTGGTTTTGAGATTTAAATATTTATCTCATTAATTCATTCAGTATCATGTCCTTTGCAGAACTTCGCTCCCATAACAACAATCCGGAAAACTTCTCAGTCATAAGCAAGATATTCCGCATCTGATAACCCATCTTCTCTTTTGCCTTCCTCTTCTTCTCTTCTGTGCATGTACCCCTCCATGATTGTCCTCTGCTTGATGTAAAAGGCAGTACCAAAACGACCATCTTAAAACATTCAGGGCATTAGGATGTGTACAGAATGTTTAAATAAAACTGGTTTGTGAAAATAAACTGACATTCCAGATTTTAAACACAACCAGTGTAGTATTTTTTATTCATAATAGAAGTCTTTATTTGAAATCAGGCATGATCAGCGATTAACTTCTTCTTCACATGAAAGCGTGGGTAATGTAAAAATATCTCAGAAGTCAGAGTGGATTCGCCTGATGGCGAGGGACACTGCTTATAGGGAAACTTCTTCTTCTTCTTTCGTTCGCTTGAAATATGTCTATAACTGCAATGCTGTCTCTTGTATGAATTTAACTGTCTTTTTCAGTTCATACAACGGTCCATAATATCTTCCACTGTCGTCTCTCTAGGCCAGAGGGTTTGCCTAGATATGTTATATTTTGGGCAGTCTTGGAGTATGTGCTCTGCTGTCTGTGACGCCAATCCACTTGGCTGTTTCACCAATCTTGAATTTTGTATACATGTGGTTGCGTAATCTGTTGTGTCCTGAGGCGCAGAATAATGACTTGTTCTGGTCTGTCCATAACGTGGTAGTAAACTTGAGCAAGTTTTGGTGGCTTTCTGACTGATTTGATCATTCTTTTCTTTTGGTGGTATGTAACGGGCACATCAGGCTGTTCTTCTTTGGCTCCTTCCTTAGCCAATTGGTCAGCTCTGTCGTTTCGTTTCCGGGTACTCCACAGTAGGATGGCATCCACTGTATGGTGACCTTATGCTGACTGCTAAGTTCAGAAAGTAGTGTCCTTAGTACTGGAAATTTCCCAGACAGGAGCACCTCGAGTACTGATTTTGCATCTGTCAATAGCACCACAGGTTGTGTACCATTGCTGGTATTTAGTAATTTCTCTGTTGCTATCTTGATTGCCTCAATTTCAGCATCATAGTTATGGCAGTACTTTCCTGTCAGTACTCTGGCTGTGTCCCTAGTGTTATTTGGGTATTCTATGTACTATAGAGAAACTAATCCGCACATACACCTATGTTCAGTGTACTGGAAGTAGTAGCACATGTAGGGACTATGCTTGGGTTGAAAGCAAGCAAACAAACATGTGGTTTACCAGGGAATATACTCGGAGTCTGCCTTGTGTTGTGAAGGTCATGGAAGTGCCATTTGTTTTGGAGACTTGGGGGTGGTGGGATTGTCATTGTTGGAGCTGTGGTGTTCTTTCCTTGTGTGATGCTTTCAACGGGTGACCTGCCATTCTGTGGAGAGAGACTGAGCCACATGGGGCAACCTTGGTGTAGTGGAACCCAGCCTCTTGCCTTGAACCTCATATTTGGATTAGCAGGTTTGGCATGTATCTTTATCTTGAAAAGTGCTGGTTCCAGATATATATATATATATAAGTTGCCTACATATATGTAGTGTGTGGACTGAATAACCTGATACAAGATTACTTTAAGTTGAATAATGAAAATAGAAACAATAGATTATACAATTTATTACCTGTCATATTTTGGTGCATCTCACCAGGGGCATACTACAGTATTAAATGAACATTCGGGATGGTTAACCCGGTCAACAAATGCCCGCAGAAGTCGATGTGTCGGCCTAATGGCGCAAGAACGCAGCTTTGCTGTAAACAGGCACAAAGCAATCAGGTGCATATATCTGTACAAGAGTTGTGTTTTTTGGACGGCCTTTAAGTCTAATAGTGAGGATTCTATAACTAACTGGATTATATCTCATTAAACCCTTTGCAGTTGTCTTATCTAAACAAAATGCCACTCCACTCTGGCCTCCGACGTCTCTACCAGAATAAATAAAAAAGACTTCCATTTTCAGTTGTAAAATGTCCCTTGCTGCTCCAGCGATGTTCACTAATTCCTAAAATTTGAATGTTTAACCTCTCAATCTCATCACATACTACTTTAACCCTTTACAGGGCAGACGCTTGTCCGTTTTTTAGACCTGAACAGGCAAGATTTTTTCGGGTTCGGTAAAATTTCGGGTTGCGTTAGTAAAAACATCACAAATAAGGTGTTAGTCAACCGATTTTAGTTAAATAAACAACACAATGAAGGAAAAAGCATGCAGAATATGTTACTCACATGATTGTTGTCGGTAATAAATTTATGAACACAAATATTTACGAAATACAGCATGTTGTTTGTGATTTTCCGTCATCTATACAGCAATTTACAAACACATTTTCAGAATCATAATCACTTTCTTTAAAGTCCGACTCAGACTGCTAATGCAAAGTAACGCTTTGCACTGATATCTAGCTCTGATTAATAGTCAACTTTGTGCCCTTTAATGTCACTTAAATTGAACCTAGCGAAATCTCGGCTATCACTTGAAGAATCGCCGAAATCCGTTTTGAAAAACTAAGCGTAAAAACCCCGAAAACTATAAAAAAACAGTCCATAAAAGTCCGTTCAAATTCATAGTAGGCGTTTACAAATGGCGGCCACATTGTCAAGCTATCGGTGAAAGCGAAAGTAGCCGTCGGAAGTATCGTAAAGCTAAGAAATCGCGTTTTTACAATACATAATAGTATCGGACATAATCGGCCGATTTGCTCGTTAAAGGCATCGGACGGAAATGGACGTTCTGCCTTGTGAAGGTTTAAGCTTTTCCTCATACAGACTTCTCACATTCCACGTTGCTATTCTCACTCTGTTTCTTAGTCTGACCCATGTTTCTTGGCATGTTTTGCAGAAGGCAGTTTGCCATTGCTTTCCTTCTGGGCAGTGACTCTGTGGGAATCTCTGTGGCAAAGTGGCTAAGCCGTTTGACTCGTGCTCCGAAGGTTGTGGGTTCGATTCCGGGCCGCACCCTTCGGTTTACGAGTTAAATGTTTCGGAGACTCATGTGGGTCGTCGCTAAAAGCTACGGAGTTCGTGCTTTGTGCGACGCTTTCCGTGCTGCGGAAAGAGACCGAGCCATATGGGATAAAACCCGGTGCAATGAAGTTGACCCTGTCGACTTTTAAGCGACTTTTTTAAGCGACTGTACTAGTCGGTGGCCATAGCCATTGTCTCTACTGATGAGATCATCTGCCTATCGCCGCAGAGTGCAAGACCATAACCAACAACAATCTGTCGGCTGCTCTCACACTCCATCCACCACCTGCTTCCTTGGCTTCACGTAACCCTGATCAGGGGGGGGGGGGCTAAACGGGTACTCCGCCTTGCCCAAGGGTGTCCCGTAGACTAACGGAGGAAAGGAGGCATCTTACATCTCCTTTGATAGGGGGTACCCCTACCCCACTAACCGGTAGCTGAAATCACCTAATGCAAATAGCAAATTATGCTAGGCAATAGATTGTTTAACCTATTGTATGTGCTTTCATTAAAACATTCTTTGAGTTAAAATGAAAAGTTGAGTTGAGTCATGAATCAACATCATGGCACTCAGAAAATTCCCACACATGCTTCGTGCTCATCTGCAATGGCCAGCAAAGAGTCCCAACTCTAATGATACCAGTAGCAGTCTGATTATGTGTCCTTCTGGCCTTTCCTCTGAGTTTTGAGGTCTGCCAGATCCTCTGGTCACTCCCTGCAGCACCATTCTCTCCAAGCCCTGATAATATATCTGTTCTTCTGCACTATACACACAATTCCAAAGGGTACGATCACATCCACTTTATCATGCACCAATACCCCACCAAGGCGGACAGTTAAAGAGAAGTTAAAGACCCCTTCATCTTGCCATGGTATGTTGGGTATATGGTGTTGGGCTCATATTGTTAGACTAATGGCATTAGATAGTTGATGTGGTCAGTATCATGCTGGCTGCCTTGAACTTCCTATTTTTATGAGGCTGGGTTGATCTCGGAGCCTGTCTGTTAAAACAATTCCTGCCTTGAGGTTAATTCATATCTGGACTGGAGGAATAGTGATTAGTACACTTGCCTGTCAAGACAGAGATCCCTGTTTAAACCCCAGCAGCGGCAGAATTAATTTTTGTGTGTTTTGGACCAGAATAGCTCTGGGATCAATCCAGCCCCATCAAAATGGCTACCAGACAATGCTTAGAATGTTCCAGAAGTTGTGTGGGAAGGAACAGCGATGAAGATAAAACTGGCTACCTCAACTCATATATCATTTTCTAGGTCTAACACTTCACTCCTAAGTGGCAGTATCTGCTGTGGAACTATAGGGTGTATTTTTAATGACTGTGCAGTGTTTGAAAATATTGCCAGTCCAAGTTTTGTATTCACCCTCTGTAAAATTCACGCAACATAAAAGTTAACTACAAAACTTGGATCGGCAATATTTTCAAACACTGTACAGTCATTAAAATACAACCTTTACCTGTACCTTGATATCTGTACTGCTGATATTCATTAACAGGTGTCAGCCATTATGGGGTGAGTGACTTGCAAGCATTGATGGAAGATACCCACAAGTTTGAGAGCAGATACTTAGATAACCTGCTGGCTCCACTTGACAAAGGAGGACTTGAACTCTGTAAGCAGAGATCTCCTATTCACAACATCGATAAACTCAACACAGCCATCGCATTCTTTCAAGGAGATGAAGACAAAGTGAGTATGCATGTGTGTTTTCATTCCAGCATGGGCTCTTTTAGTTTCTGCCATTGGTGGAAGAAATGCACTTGGTCATTCTTCCATGTTGGTTTTATTTCATGCCCACATTTGTTTAGTCCTTCTTCATGTCTTCAGTGTTTTATTACTTTTCATGTGTGATTGTTTTATTTATTGTGTCTGTGCAAGTTTTTAATTATTACACATGTGCATTGTTATTTGTTATATGTGAGTTCTTATTTATTATATGGTCTGGTAAGTTAGTTGGGTCTATATTTATGATAGTTTGTTTGGTCAGTTAGTTGAGTCTATTTGAATGAATGTTTGTTCTCATTACTTAGTTGGGTCTATATTTATGAATGTTTGTTATTGTCACTTAGTTGGGCCTATATTTATGAATGTCTGTTCTGGTTCTATATTTATGGTTCTTGTCAGTTAGTTAGGTCTATATTTATGAATGTCTGTTCTGATCAGTTAGTTGGGTCTATAGTTATGAATGTCTGTGTTCTTTATGGGAAGAAAGTGACATGTTTATACTTCAAGACTTAAAAAAGATAATGTATGGATTTTTGTCTGTGATATTTTCCTCTTGCTGACCTGCTGCTTTCTTAGATAGGTATAACTTCATTCATTGATTGTGTGATTGATATGAGTGTAGTTGTTAACTTGGAATATTGATATTCTCTCAGATAGTTCTACTATGGGTGTAGTTGTTAACTTGAAATATTGATATTCTTTCAGATAGTTCCACACTGAGTGTTGTTGTTAACGTGAAATATTGATATTCTTTCAGATAGTTCCACTATGAGTGTAGTTGTTAACTTGAAATATTGATATTCTTTAAGATAGTTCCACAATGAGTGTAGTTGTTAACTTGAAATTCTTATATTCTTTCAGATAGTTCCACTATGAGTGTAGTTGTTAACTTGAATATTAATATTCTTTCAGATAGTTCCACAATGAGTGTAGTTGTTAACTTGAAATATTGATATCTTCTTCTTCTGCGTTCATCCGGAGTTTTTTGTGTGGATGTGATTGCGTTGTGCCTGTTTACAGCAGAGCTGCGTTCTTGCGCCGTTAGGCCGACACATCCGACTTCTGCGGGCATTTGTTGACCGGGTTAACCTTCCCGGGGGGTTTCTTAGGACGTTTGACTCTCACTGTTGTGGTGTTATCTCCCATCCTAGCTGGCCCATATAGAACAGCCAAAGGCATCCTGGTCAGCCCTCAAGGGAAGGCAGGGGCAGACCATGGGCATTCCCCGCCATCCAAGGAGGCTTCCATAATTGCAGAGCCAACACACAGCGCTCTGGTACTGGGCTCACCCAAGGAATCGTCACGTCCTGCACATGGCTGCTTAGCCTCACTTCCGTATATTGGGCCTTCCGTTCACCATAGGCTGTTCTTCCGGAAACCAGAAGAATGCAGTGTGCAGATGACATCCACACAGTGAGCTTTCGATTCGGACTTTCCGCGTAATGGATTTGCTATCCGAGCAATATTCCATTTCGTGCCACTAGGACACTTTTTCCACCTTTTATGAAGCCCACACAGTGAGCTTTTGATTCGGACTTTCCACGTAATGGATTTGCTATCCAAGCAATATTCCATTTCATGCCTCTGGGAGGCTTTTGTAACCGACATACCTGTGGTATGAAGTGTGGCAGTCTTAATACTTCTTCATACACCTTTAAATGTCAACCTGTATGTAGTTAAAGTAAGCTGCGGTCAACTTGAGCTTGTTGATATCTCCATAGAGCTTGTCCTCAAAAGAAGCAGGTGTGGGCCAAAATATCTTTCTCTGTTCTGCATATATTGGGCAATCCTGCAGCAAATGTTTTGCTGTCATTTTTCCAGTTCGACAATTACATTCATCAGTATCTCCTATCTTTAGTTTATTGAACAAGTGGTATTTCAGCCTGTTATGTCCTGTGTGGAGTCTGAAGATTGCTACTTGTTCTCTTCGGTCGAGTTTGTAATATGCATCATCCTTCTGGTGGCCTGGATGCTCTGATTCCCATTTGGTTCTATAGGTGCTTTTTATCAACCTCTTTGCCTCATTATAGGTTATGTCTATGTCAGGCTGTGGTAGTCGTCCGCCCTCTTTTGCCAGTCTGTCAGCCTCTTCATTTCCAGGTATACTGCAATGTGATGGGATCCACTGTATTACAACTTTTTTGGATTTCTGGCATAGACCATGGAGTGCTGCTCTTAGGTCAGCTATTTCTGTGCTGTTATTGCTCTTCAGTATTGAGACAGCTGACTTTGCATCTGTGAAGATAGCTATTTGCTTCTCTTTATTTTCCTCCATCAAGAGCATTTCTGCTGCAGTTTTCAGAGCCTCTACCTCCGCTTTGAAGTTACTTGAAAACTTTCCAGTTGCCACTGAATGTGTTTTTTTCACTCCATTTTTTAAATTTAGGAGAATTCCTCCTCCTCCATTCTCTATTGAATTTTTGGCTGATCCATCTGTATATGCATGGGTCCAATTGCTGCTTGGGTAATGTTCTTTTATGTAGTTTAGGGTTATTTCTCTTCTTTCGGTTTCATGCTGAGTGTTCTTTTTCTCAATACCAGGAATGTTTTCTATCATCTCAGGCAGTTGCTGCTGTCTCCAAGCTGGGAACTTGTGTGCATTGTAAATGGGTTTGACTGTTGATATGTTAAGTATAGGATCTGCCCTAATCTTTCGTTTTGCAGTTTCTACAAAGTTGCTACGCTTCAGTCTTCCCTTTCCAAAACCACTAAACCTTTTATACATAGGGTGGTCTGTCAATCTTCTAAATTTTTCTGCTTGTTGCTGGGCTCTGCTATCTCTTCTATCCTGCATTGGTTGTAAACAAGTGATCTTTTCTAGTTCATTAATAGGCGTTGTCTTCAGGCTTCCAGTTATGATTCGCATTCCTTGATTTTGGACTCTACTTATTTTGTTAAAGTTTGACTTAGCTGCTGTTGCCCAAGCTGCAATGCCATATTCCAGTACTGGCCTCACCCGTCCAGTATATAACTTCTTGAGAACTTTCTCATCTGCTCCCCACGTTGTACCAGCAAGCTTTTTCATGATTGCCATTCTTTGCCTTGCTCTTGTTCGATTTTTCTCAACCTGTGTTTTCCATGTCAGGCGACGATCAAAGGTGACTCCTAGATAGTTTGGATTTTCTTCATGGCGCAATATTTTTCCATTCAATACCAGCTTAGGTTGCTGAGTTTTATTTGAGAGGGAGAACACTGTGCATGTTGTTTTCTCCTCACTTATCTTCACTAGCCATGATTTTGACCAGTCCTCTAGCGCTAATAGGGCTTGCTGTATTCTGCTGTTAGCTGTACTAATATATTCTTCAGATGTCCATATGGCTAGGTCATCTGCAAAGGATGATGTGTGTACTCTGGCTGGAAAATTTTCCGTGATGTCGTTTATATATGCTAGGAATAATGTTGGTGAAAGAACTCCTCCTTGGGGGACACCTTGCTCCAACAGCATCATTTTGCTGGTTTGTCCTTGTACTTTTGTCCTGGCAGTTCTGTTCTCAAGGTAGTGGCTGATCCATTTGTACATTTTCCCACAAACATGCATTTTTTGCAGTTTTACTTTCAGTCCTTCCTTCCATACTTTATCAAATGCTTTTTCTAAATCTATCCAGACCGCTAGTGTGTGCTTTTTCTCTTGGAAGGCATCCTCTATTTCCTGAGCTATATAGGTTATTTGATCTTCAGTGGATCTGTACTTTCTGAATCCTGCTTGGTGTGGTGTTAAGAGTTTGTTTTCTTCCAGATGCCATGTTAGCCTGCCATTGATAATGCGTTCCATTAATTTTCCTACACAGCTAAGTAGACTGATAGGTCGATAGCCATTTGGTTCTTCCAGGTCTTTTCCTTTCTTTGGGACTGGTATTAGTATAGCTTCCTTCCATGCCTGTGGGACTATTCCCCTCTTCCAGCTGTAATTTAGGACTGCTAGTAGTTTCTTTTTTGCCTTAGTGCCTAGTCCTATTAGCATTTCATTTGTGATTCCATCCTTTCCTGGTGATTTCTTCTTTTTTAGGGTATTCATTGCCTGTTCCATTTCTTCCATTGTTAGATTTGCCATCATATATTCTGCTGCTGTCTCTGTATTACTATGATGTATCTGTTTATCTTTGATTGCTTTCTTCTGTTCGGTTGTAATATCAATGTGGTTTGCACTGGCATAGTGTTCCATTAGTGCATTTGCAGCCTTTTTTCCTGTAAGCAAGGCATTTCCTTGTTTAATTGTTATTTGTTTGTTTCTAGGTCCTTCATTGTTCATGGCTTTCACTAGTTTCCATAGTTTGTTTCCATCCCTGTCAAAATTCAGGTTTTCTGTTTTTTCCCTCCAACAATCTCTTGTTGTTTGATTTACTGTTCTTTTATATTTTGCTGAGATGGCTTTGAGAGAGATGTTCGCTTCAGTTGTTTGTTCTCTCTCTGCGGTCTTCCTGGCATCTTCAACTTTGTCCTCCAAAATTTGTAGTTCTTCAGTCCAGTATGGTTTGTAATTTTTCCTCGCTCCTCTTGGAATAGACTCAGTGGCTGCCTGTATTATTGCTCTGTTTAGACTTTCCACCATTTGCTTCATGTTGCCATATCGTGTATTTATGTTTTCACAATATTTGTCTGTTAGTATGGCAAATCTGTCCCAATCTGCTCGTTTGTAATTCCAGCGGGGCAAAGGCTTTTGCTCCTGTGGAACATACTCCATATTCATTACAAGCTTGATTGGTCTGTGGTCACTACCTGCCAATTGATCAAGCACATGGCGATCGATTTTGTGGAGGATGTCTCCTGTGCAGAAAGCTAAGTCTGGAGTAGAAGTGGTAATCCATCTTCTGGAGTAGAAGCTCGGTGTGTCATCCGCTTTGTTGAGTAGATGGAGATTTGAGTCTATTTCCCAGTCCTCCACTTCATCTCCTCTTTTGTCAGTATCTGGGTATCCCCATCTTTCTGAACGGCTATTAAAGTCTCCGACAACAATGCAATTTGTGTCAGTTATTTTCATGTTTGAGAGTGTAAGATCCTTATCTGCCGGGCTATACAGATTGTAAATTCTTATTTTCATGTCCTTTATCATATCAACACCTATAATTTCCGTTTGGTTGTCAGAGATCACAGATACTTCGCTGCAAGATATTGTATTTCGTGTAAGTATTAGAACTCCTCCTTTGTGTCCTTCGCGGTCGAAACGTGTGGCCTGATATCCCTTGACTGAAAATTTGCGATTGGCGTTGAGGTGTCTCTCTTGAATGCATTCCACATCTATTCTATCTTTATGAAGACGCTGCGTTAGGGAGACTTGCTTGTTATATACTCCTTCGGCATTCCACTGTAGTATGTTGAGTGTCCGGGGTGTTTGGTCAATAGCTCTTAACCTACTCCTCTGTGCCTTGACTCCACAGCACAGGGGAAGGTGACCACCAGTAGTCATGGGTGGACCCCCTCGAGGCAGGGGGCCCGGCACTATCACCGCCTGATGGGACTTCACGGGATTAGCACCATAACGATTAATTTTAATTTGTGACATCATGAATTAAGTTACGTTGCACTGCTTTGTCAAGCCTGTGGCTCAGTACATCCGATTTCGACAAGCATTTGTTCGGGGTGCTTTCCCTAGCCTTTGACTGTCCCCAGTCTACCTACAAGGCAGCAGGTTTGTGTGTCACTTGGTCTGGTCCCTCTCCCTTGACCTGTCCGACATGGGTGACCCTACCAGTAGCTGTGCTACCGTCGGCATAGCTCTTGGGGTCATTGGAACACACAAGCCCCTCTACCTCGACAAGATGGACACGCGGCAGAGGGGGAAATATTGATATTATTTCAGGAAGTTCCACTATGAGTGTAGTTGTTAACCTGAATATTGATATTCTTTCAGATAGCTTCACTATGAGTGTCATTAACTTGAAATATTGATATTCTTTCAGATAGTTCCACTATGAGTGTAGTTGTTAACTTGAAATATTGATATTCTTCCAGGTAGTTCCACCCAATCAAGCAGAGATGATGTACAGAGCTGTCAAATCTAAAGGACTGCCTACCATGTTTGTCCTGTTCCAAGGTATGCTCTAACTACTACTTTGAACGAAGAAGAACAGCCATGGAATTATGGCTGGCCGAGTGGCTAGAACGTTGGGTTCTCCTTCAGGGGACCCACCCAGGTTTTAATCCTCGGTAAGGTGTGGCTTTTTTCTGTCGGGAAAAAAGAAAACCCTAACCTGCACAGTTCACTGCGACTGCACTAGCCAGACAGTCTTAATTCTTTAGGCTTAAGACCTCCCTGTCATACACCGCAGGGTACTATAGGCAGCACATGACAGTTTTGGACAGTGCTTTTGCTGGCCCACATGTTGATTCTGGATTCAAATCGTCCTCGAGGCAGGATTTTGTCGTTAGCATACAAGTCTGAAGCTGACACAGTTTTGTTCAAGGGGTTCCACAAATGTCCTGGCAGATGACCAGTGTGATACTGACCACATCACTCAGGGATTGCCATTTGGTCAAGAAAATATGGGCCTAGCACTGCACCCGTGTTATATGACTGCCATGGATCTGGATCCCTTTGCATTTGATATGGATGGATCTGGATCCCTTTGCATTTGATATGGGTGGATATGGACCCCAGGGAGCTGAGTGTTCTCGAGGTATGGTGTCAGCCTCGAGTGCTGGAGGTCCCAGGTTCAAGCCCCGGTAAGGGCTTGGATTTTTTCACGTGGACTTCTAGTAACAAAACTTCCCCTGGCCTCTGGGTAGTGAGATCGGACCCTTGTCTGTATTATTGCGCAAGTAAAAAATCCCTTGGCAGTTGGAAATCGAAAAAGATTAGCCTAGTGGTGCTGCCCGGGCAAAATTTTGAGTTAAAAATCTACCCAAAGTATTTGAGGATCCTCGCCGATGCTATGGAGTTCGTGCACTGAGCTGAGTTTCTCCGGACTCAGGCTTGAGTTAGGAGTGTAATGGAACACTTATGGGTTATGCCCGTGTGCCGTGATGTTGATCCGTTGACTAAACTAAAAACTAAAAAAGGATATGGACCCCTTTGCATTTATTGTTACCTTAAAGGTAGAATCATCAAATTAGCACATTTCCTGGAGGCTGAACTAGGTTGGCTGTGTGACCTCCATAATTTGCTGTAAGCACACTTGATGAAATATTCCAAACACCATCTTATCAAGTCTGGTGATATTGTCACATTCAGATTCAGTTGAAGGGGAAAAAAAAACTTGGGCCTGGTGCAAATGGGCTGTCGTTGCCTAGGTTATATTTGAGGTCAGTTGTCTTTGTGGTTATCTCAATAACTTGTTTTGATGAATTTTCTCTCGACAGCGGCAGATTTACTGCTTGTTTTGCTAGCTGAGGATTAGGCCGGTGCAATTATATTTATATTGTTTTCTTGCTATTTTTCATTTATCTGTGATGGCTCATTGTATGTCTGGTTTCTCATAGGGCATAAAGGAAAAGAGTGAGGCTTAAAAATACAAAAAACACATGGAGAAGAGAATTAGAGACAGGAATGAATTACACGAGGAGGACATGGATGGAGCTGCAGGTTATAACAAAGGATAGGATGGCATGATTTGGTTGAGAGCTTAATCTCCATATAAATACTTTATTTCTCCTACCATCATTCCCATTCATTCCAGTGCCAGTTCTGGAATTTTTCCTAAGTGAAAAGAAATAAGTATGTGACCTGTGTTCCATGTGGTGTTCTCCAAATCCGACCGACTTCCATATAAAGTGCCTACTTTTATCTTGGTTGGTTGAGTTATTACTTTGTTGTATATATATATATTTAGACTTGGCCATGGTTGGCTAAGTTATTATTGTTTCCTTATCTTTAGACTTGACCTTGGTTGGTTGAGTTATTATTTTTTCTGTATCTTTAGACTTGGCCTTGGTTGGTTGAGTTATTATTTTTTTCTTATGTGTATACTTGGCCATTGTTGGTTGTGTTATTATTGTTTCCTTATCTTTTGACTTGGAATTGATTGGTTGAGTTATTATTGTTTCCTTATCTTTTGACTTAGCCTTGGTTAGTTGAGTTATTATTTTACCTTGTCTTAGGCTTAGCCTTAGTTGGTTTGATTTTGCAGAGATTCTGTGGGATGGGGTACATAACCCCCAAGACCATCCTTCCTGTGGTGATTCTTATGATCTGCATGTCAGGTTACAGTGTTACTATTCTGTTCTTCCCTTAAATGCCACTGTAACACACAGGCACAATCCCCATTAGTTGTCTTTTATGACATGAATTGTTACTATTCTGTGCTTTCATGTTGGGCCCTGGTAACACATGTGCTGAGGGTAACACCCAGGTAACACATGTGCTGAGGGTAACATCCTGATAACACATGTACTGAGGGTAACACCCAGGTAACACATGTTCTGAGGGTAACACCCAGGTAACACATGTGCTGAGGGTAACACCCAGGTAACACATGTGCTGAGGGTAACACCCAGGTAACACATGTGCTGAGGGTAACACCCAGGTAACACATGTTCTGAGGGTAACACCCAGGTAACACATGTGCTGAGGGTAACACCCAGGTAACACATGTGCTGAGGGTAACACCCAGGTAACACATGTTCTGAGGGTAACACCCAGGTAACACATGCTGCTGGTAACACCCAGGTAACACATGTGCTGAGGGTAACACATGCTGCTGGTAACACCCAGGTAACACATGTCCTGCTGGTAACACCCAGGTAACACATGTCCTGCTGGTAACACCCAGGTAACACATGTCCTGCTGGTAACACCCAGGTAACACATGTGCTGAGGGTAACACCCAGGTAACACATGCTGCTGGTAACACCCAGGTAACACATGTGCTGAGGGTAACACCCAGGTAACACATGTTCTGAGGGTAACACCCATGTAACACATGTACTGAGGGTAACACCTTGTTAACACATGTACTGAGGGTAACACCTTGTTAACACATGTACTGAGGGTAACACCTTGTTAACACATGTACTGAGGGTAACACCTTGTTAACACATGTGCTGAGGGTAACACCTTGTTAACACATGTACTGAGGGTAACACCTTGTTAACACATGTACTGAGGGTAACACCTTGTTAACACATGTGCTGAGGGTAACACCCAGGTAACACACAGGCTGAGGGTAACACCCAGGTAACACATGTTCTGAGGGTAACACCCATGTAACACATGTATTGAGGGTAACACCTTGTTAACACATGTACTGAGGGTAACACCTTGTTAACACATGTACTGAGGGTAACACCTTGTTAACACATGTACTGAGGGTAACACCTTGTTAACACATGTACTGAGGGTAACACCTTGTTAACACATGTACTGAGGGTAACACCTTGTTAACACATGTACTGAGGGTAACACCTTGTTAACACATGTACTGAGGGTAACACCTTGTTAACACATGTACTGAGGGTAACACCTTGTTAACACATGTGCTGAGGGTAACACCCAGGTAACACACATGCTGAGGGCAACATCCAGGTAACACATGTGCTGAGGGTAACACCCAGGTAACACATGTGCTGCTGAATTGTTCTTTGGCTACATTAGTATATCTCTCCATAAATGTGTGTTTTTGGTTGTGTGGTTGGAGAGTGGAAGGAGATCCTGCATCAAGTCCTTGTACTTTAGTACTAGGTAGAGAAACAGTAACAAGTTCCTGTACTTTAATACCAGGTTGAGAGACAGTAACAAGTCATTATACCCACTTCACTGTGAGGGCTCATACAACCTGAATGTCAATACAATGGACTTAAAAGTTAAAGCTTAGTCTTTGAGAGTATTCACAAACAACCAATCATATTTAGAAGCAGTGTTCAATATTTGATGCTTATTTAATTATGTTTAATTTAGTTAACAACATGGTATCTGCAAATGAAAGAACATTCAAGTCTTTGAGAGTATTCACAAGCAACTAACCATATTTAAATTTGGTGTTCAATATTTGGTGCTTGTTGTTTCCTTATGTTTAACTTAGGTGAACAACATGGTTTCCGCAAATCAGAGAACATACAAGCATCTCTGGATGGGGAATTTTACTTCTTTGGAAAAGTGCTTGGATTTGAACCAGCGGACAAAGGAATTGAGGTAGACTCTTGGATTGTTACATTAAAACAGTCACTTTCCATGTATTTTTATTTATTATCGTTGGAGGCATACTGTGAACATTATGTTAGGCTCACATTTTTCAAAGCCGAATGGCACATGAACGGAAATATTGTTAGTCTTATGCCAGTTTATGCACTATAGTTAGTATCATTCTATGATAACTTCTATATCAGTTGGGGTATCTTCATTGCACTCCGGACATGTCCATAGGTGCTCAGATTCTCCCCCCAGCATATGCATCAGCGTCCGGTGGCTAATAGTGCCAGTTCTGTGTTGGTTGACGAGGCGCTTTGTTTTCCCGATGTACCTCTCGCGTCTGGCTGTGCCGATTCTTACTCCCAGGTCTTTCATCCTGGACAGCGATGTGGAATCACTGACGTCAAAGTCCTCTGTTCTCGCCATATCTTTAAGGACGTTAATAACATCGGCACGATCCATGGGCTGGCCATCTACAGGGGGTGCAGAGCCAGCCAGTTTGTCAGCTCGTTCATTTCCCTCGACTCCCGCATGTCCCGGGACGAAGATGAAGGTGACTTTACAGACAACAGACTTCCGCAGCGATTCAGTCCACTGTCTACTTACAGATCCAGCTTCAACCTTCCGAATCATGCTCATTGAATCACTTAGTACACACACGTTGGTATAATGCTATGATTCCAGCCATATGAAGGCCTGTGTAACTGCCATCACTTCCATCGTCATGCTGCTCGTGGTCATAGAGTGGGCACCACTGGATTCTTGAACGATTCGGCCCTCTGAATGGGCTGTAAATGCCCACGCACTTCTCTGCTGCTTTACAACAGATCCATCTGTATAGATGAGTACTTCGGGGCTATCTGAGTGTTCATAGATGAGCGCGTTAACCTCTGCATTGACAGCGGCAGGGTTCTGCTCTCTGCACCGTCTGTCGAGTGTGATAATGCAGGAGAAAGTGCACTTAAAAAGCTGGAGGCACCGGCACCCATTCCTTGCCGGGGTTGATACTGGTAAGACTGCAGACCTGTCTGACGACATCTTCCGCCCGACTCATCCATGATTTGCCCCTCTTTAGCCTGTCACCCTTTTCTCTGAATATAGCGTCATGCAGAGGGTGCTGCTCATCTGCACTTATTTTTAAGTATGCACGAGCTCTCCAGATCTTGATCCTGTGTTCCATTGTCGGGAAGTCAAGGAGGTATCTCATTGCTACACAGCTGGTGTCTCTCGTGCAGCCCAAAATGATGCGCATGGCTTCGTTTTGTACCTTTTCAAGTCTTCCAATCTGTGTAGGGCTGACAGTGAGGATGGCCAGGGCATACTCGATGCATGAAAGCACAAGTCCTTGGAACAAAAGTATTAGCAGTCTTTGCTCGATATTGGCAGTCGCCTTAACTTCTATAACAACTCCTTATGTTACAGTTTAGTATCCCTGTGATAACTTCTATAACAGCTCCTTATTTTACAGTTTAGAACCCTGTGATAACTTCTAGAACAGCTCCTTATGTTACAGTTTAGTAACCCTGGGATAACTTCTGTAACCACTCTGTATATTTTAGTTTTGTAACCCTGTGATAACTTCTATAACAACTCCTTATGTTACAGTTTAGTAACCCTGTGATAACTTCTAGAACAGCTCCTTATGTTACAGTTTAGTAACCCTGGGATAACTTCTGTAACCACTCTGTATATTTTAGTTTTGTAACCCTGTGATACTATAACAACTCCTTATGTTACAGTTTAGTAACCCTGTTTAAAGGTTTTAAAAGGGGTTTAAATGTAAAAGGATCGATTTCATTGCACCATCTGTTATCCCGTTGGGCTCAGTCTCTTTCTGTAGGACGGCCTGCCAAAAGCAATGCATAGAACAAATTCCATAGCTCCTGCGATGACCCTGGGATAATTTCTATAACCACTCTTTATATTAGTTTTATTACCCTGGGACAACTTCTATAACCAATCTTTATATTAGTTTAATTACCCTGCGATAACTTCTATATCATTGGCACCTTGCCGTCTTGACAGACAATAGTTTGTAAGGGATGGAGTTATTGCCTCTCCATAGCACAAAGCCTGGGCTAAAATATAGAGATCATGTGTTGCCCATGCAGCATGATCCCTCTCTCGGCCTGCCTAGTTCACTCCAGAGGAAAGGTAACACCTCTACATCTGGAACAAGACAAGCTGCAGAAGCTGCCGGATCAGCAAAGCAATGCTCTAATTGTCCGCCTGTCGGAGCTTCGATCCTAGACCAGCCGCCAACCAAGGCTTAGGGCCTGGTCTGCCCTGCCATGACACTTTGTCTTTAGGTTGCATTTCCTCGCACCAGGGTAAGGCTTGTACCCTCCCAATTGCGCTCTTCCGCCTGAAGCCGTTGGCACAATGTGGGGTGTCGGGTTTGGTAAGCGCCGCCCAACGTTTGGCGCTAACAGAAAGCAGGTAGTACCGTCTACTGTTATACGGTAGCTCAGTCATATCTGACTAAGACCTGACAAAATAACTTCTTCTTCTTCTTCTTTCGTTCGCTTGAAATATGTCTATAACTGCAGTGCTGTCTCTTGTATGAATTGAACTGTCTTTTTCAGTTCACACAGCGGTCCATAGAGTTTATCTTCCACTGTCGTCTCTCTAGGCCAGAAGGTTTGCCTAGATATGTTATATTTTGGGCAGTCTTGGAGTATGTGCTCTGCTGTCTGCGACGCCAATCCACATGTACACATGGCTGTTTCACCAATCTTGAATTTTGTATACATGTGGTTGCGTAATCTATTGTGCCCTGTTCTGAGGCGCAGAATAATGACTTGTTCTGGTCTATCCATAATGTGGTAGTCATCTTGAGCAGGTTTTGGTGGCTTTCTGACTGATTTGATCATTCGTTTCTTTTGGTGGTATGTTACAGGCACATCAGGCTGTTCTTCTTTGGCTCCTTCCTTAGCCAATTGATCAGCTCTGTCGTTCCCGGGTACTCCACAGTGGGATGGTATCCACTGTATGGTGACCTTATGCTGACTGCTAAGTTCAGAAAGTAGTGTCCTTAGTACTGGCAATTTCCCAGACAGGAGCGCCTCGAGTACTGATTTTGCATCTGTCAATAGCACCACAGGTTGTGTACCATTGCTGGTATTTAGTAATTTCTCTGTTGCTATCTTGATTGCCTCAATTTCAGCATCGTAGTTATGGCAGTACTTTCCTGTCGGTACTCTAGCTGTGTCCCTGGTATTATTTGGGTATTCTATGTACACTCCCGCTCCTCCATTTCGAACAGCATTTTGTGCTGACCCATCTGTGTAGACTCGGATCCAGAGGTCCTGTGGGTATTCTTCATCAAGGAAGCTGAGAGTGGCTGTTCTGCGCTGCACACTGTTCTGATCTTCCTTGTCAAATATTCCTCTCACTTTTGTCTGGATTTGTAATGATAGTCTATGCTCATCTTTCCATGGAGTTCGCTCTGGAATAGTTGTTAGGGGGATACCAACTGTGGGCAGATCGGTGGTTTATCTGCAGAGTCGTTTGGCCTGGTGGATAAAACTACTTCTTTTCAACCGCCCCATAGCTAGGTTTTCAAATCTGTTCTTCATAGGGTGGCCTGGCAAGCTGAGGAACTTTTCTGCTTGTATTAGCGTTTTCGTATCTCTGCGCTCACTCAGTGCTTGTGTCCTCCCCATCTTCTCCATTTCCACTATAGGGGTTGATCTCATCCCTCCTGTGGTGACTCTAAGTGCTTGATTTTGCACTTTGTCCAGCTCTTGTAGTGTGGTTTTTGCTGCCGAACACCATGCAGTTGATACGTATTCCAGGTGTGGTCGTATGCTCTGTTGATAAACTTTGCTAAGTATTTTCCCACTGGCTCCCCATGTGGTTCCACTTAGCTTTCTCAGGATGGCTATTTTCCTTGTGGCTTTTGCTACTGCTTTGTTGATGTGCTTTCTCCATGTCAGCCTGCCATCAAATGTTACTCCAAGGTATGTTGGTTCTTTATCTTCTCGTAGGGGTGTTCCATTTATCTGGATGGTCCCTGCCTTTTGTTTTGGAGAGAGGGTAAATAGGGTGGTGCTGCACTTGTCAGTGTTTATGCTGACACACCATCTATTTGCCCATGCAACAAATGTATCTACAGCTCTTTGTAGTAATCTGGTGGCCACTGATGCATGTTCATTTGTGCTCCATAGAACCAGGTCATCGGCATACATTGCGGCTTTAATTCCATGCGGTAGATTAGCAACGAGATCATTGATGAAGATTAGAAAGAGTGTGAGGGACAATACTCCGCCCTGGGGAACTCCGTGACGCAGTAGTACTTTCTTGCTCTTTAGTCCGTCTATCTGTACTCGGGCTCTTCTGTTGTGCAAGTATGCTTTCACCCATTTGTACATTCTTCCATTGACTTTGCAGTTTCTCAGTTTATTCATCAGACCTTCTTTCCAGACTTTGTCAAAGGCTTTCTTCAAATCTATCCATGCCACAAGCACCAGCTTCTTCTCTTGGAATGCATCCTCAATTTCTTGTCAAAAAAAGTTGTCTGATCTTCCGTAGAGTAGCACTGCCTAAAGCCAGCCTGCTGTGGCACAAGGATGTTTTTACTTTCAATGTACCACTGCAGTCTGTGATTGATGATGCGCTCCAGTGTTTTGCAGAGACAGCTGGTGAGGCTGATTGGTCTGTAGCTAGAGGCAATGGAACTATCTTTACCTGATTTTAGGAGGGGTATCATGATTGCTTCTTTCCAGGCTTGTGGAACACAGCCTAAGGTCCAACTGTTATTGAAGATCTGCAACAGCTTTGCTTTGGCCTCTGCTCCTAGGTTCCTGATCATTTCATTGGAGATACCATCAGCTCCTGGTGACTTTCTCATTTTCAGTTTTGATATGGCTAGCTCCAGTTCGCTGATTGTGATGGGTGCCTCCAGAACCTCATGTACTGTTTCCTTCTGTCCTGTAAGTTGCCGTTTCTCTTGAATCTCTTGTTGTTTCTCTGGACTGATTTTGATATTGTTATCTTGTGCGAATGAGTCCGCAAAATGGTCAGCTGCTTGCTTTCTTGTTAAGATGTTTCCATCTTTATGTAGTGCAATTTTTGAGTTTCTCCTTGTGCCCTCATCGTTAAGTTGTTTTATTAGCTTCCACAATTTCCTTGTGTCTCTTTCAAAGTTCAGAGACTCTGTTTTCTCCTGCCAGCTTTTCCGTCTAGCCTGCAGCTTGGCCCTTTGAAATTTGGCTTTTGCATGCTGGAATTTATTGTGGTGCTCTTGGCTGGGTGTGGCCTCTGCTTGCTTTCTACATACTTCCACATCATTATGCAACTGTTCCAGTTCACTACTCCAGTAGGGTTTATATTGTTTACGGGCTCCTCTTGGTACTGTTTCTCGCGCTGCCTGTAGTATGCATTTCCCAAACTCTTCAACTACTTTATTTATGTCTTTCTCAGTGTTCAGGTTTCTAACCAGTATGCTGGTGCGATGCTTGTACACTGCCCAGTCTGCTTTCTTGTAGTTCCACCTCGAGAGGGTGCTGCTTTCACTTACAAGCTCATTTTCTACAGTTAGAAAGACTGGTCGATGGTCACTGCCACCTAGTTGTTTCCCAACAATTCGTGTAATGTTCCACTCCAGGTCTGGTGAATGAAAAGCCAGGTCAGGTGTAGTTGTAGAGTGCCATGATCTCGAGTAGAAAGTATGTGGGTCGGACGGCTTGTTAACCAAGATGAATCTATTCTCATCCTGCCAGTCTTCCAGTCTCTCTCCTCTCTGGTCCATGTGATCATAGCCCCAACTCTGGGAGTGGCTGTTGAAATCGCCGCACACAATCATTTTTTCTGTTAATGGTAGTGTGTCCAGTGCCTGTGGACGGTCACTTGGACAGTAGTAATTGATCAGATGTAGGTATGTATAGCCTGTTTTAAGTTTAAGTGTCTGATACTCAGCCCCTTCCATATAGACTTCGATTTGGGAAGCAGTGATATTTTTTACAAGGGTAAGTATCCCACCTTTTCGCCTGTCCTTTCGGTCAGATCGGTAACACTGGTAGCCTCTGATTTTGAAGGCTATATTTTCATTGAGGTGAGTTTCTTGCAAGCAACATATGCTTACTTTTTCTTTGTCCAGGATGTTTTCTAATTATACTTTTTTGTTGCTGACTCCCTCCGCATTCCAGTGCATTATTTTAAGTCTTAGTTTAGTATGGCCAGCTGTTCTATTCTCATGTCCCCTGGCTCCACAGGACATCTGAGAAGGACCTCCAGTAGTTGGGGTTGGACCCTTTCGAGACATAGGGCCCGGCACTGCACCTGCCTGGGGGTCCAAAGCAGGGCGAGCACCATAACGTTTAGCAGCAGTCGACATATTCCATTTTGCGTAATTGCGTGGCATCCTGATTTCTGTGGTGCGCCTCCTGGCTGGTTGCCTCCGTCTTCAGCACCTTTCCTTTGCTAGAGCAGACTGTGGTCTCACTCGAGTTTAGATGTGTACACACGCACATACGTGTCTGCACATGCATGTATTTGTATACACATCTAGAGCACACTGGTTATTTTCCGGCGCCAGATACTCGCCGTCGCCTCTTCTCCTGTTAGTTAAAACAGTTCCGCCACGTGAAGGCCAGGAGTTGGACTTTTGCTGCAGAGGTTATGTATTCACGAGCCATTGGGGTATTTAAGCAATGATGGGCGCTCACCCCAACACTGCGCCCCGGCTACATACAGCAATTTGGAACCAAAATAACTTCTATAACCACTCTTTATATTAGTTTAATTACCCTGTGATAATTTCTGTAACTACTTTTTATATTGTAGTTTAATAACTAGGTGATAACTTCTATAACCACTCCTTATATTAGTTTTATAACCCAGTAATATCTCTTTATATTACAGTTTAATAACACTGTGATAACTTATATGTAGTAACCATGTGATAACTTCTATAACCATTTCTGGTTCCAATTGTAAACTGGGTCAACCTGGTAGCTCAGATCATTTAAAAAAATCTGCCCTGATATGGATTTGATCCTATAACCACTGGGCTAGTAGGCAAGTCTCTAGCCACTACACTGTATTACAGTTTAATAACCCTGTACAGCTTTCTAATGGCTCCTTCCTAATGTTAGAGTTTGAGTCAACAAAGATTTAATATTAAAATGTTAATAATTCTATTTATAATTTCTCAAATGTGAAAATGTAGTTTTTAATAGAGAATTTACTTGATAACTTTCTAATTATTTATTTCACTTTACAGTTAATGTGAATGTTAAGCATTCTGTGTTTTTTTTATGTAGCACTCCCTGTAGTTAATTTAAAGGAATATGATCACAGCAATTTCCTCATAGAACAACTAAACCATGGTTCAGTTTCTAGTACTAGGCAAACTTTCCTTGAGGAGGTAAATGCAACACTTGTGAAACAAACCATTTCCTGTTAATCCGTTCTGGCTTATAATAGAAATAGATGACTCTTGTTATTTGAGCTAGATGTGTTGTTTTGTTTATTCTTAGCATTCATGTACTTTAGTATACAGTGATGAAAAATATAAAATCTAAATGCTTCCAGTTTTTCAACATAGAAATTTGAATTCTTTTTATTTAAACTTACCTTATTCATGTTGTGTAGTTTACTTATAAGCATTGAATGGAATCTGCTTGTTTGTGCAAGATACTTTTATGCACATGCACCATCCTCCCATGCACACCCTCCAGCCAGAATCATGTTTGATGTCAAGTTTCAACAGTTTATGTTTTTGTCTTGTTTGTTCCTCCTTTGTTTTTCATCCTGGGGAAAGTGGCTATATCATGACCTCAGTATTTTCCCCTTGTCTGTTTCTTTATTAAATTTAATATGTTTGTTATTAATGGATAGCTCAGCTGTCAGGTGTTTGGCTCTTGTAGCTGTGGGTCTTAGTTAGCGCCTGGTCACATCATTGTTTGGACACACCAAGTCATTGGTTGGATAGTTGACTGGTTGGTTGATTGGTTGGTTTATTGGATGGATAGTTGATTGGTTAGTTGATGAATGGATGGTTAATTGGTTGGTTTATTGGATGGATAGTTGATTGATTGGTTTGTTGGATGGATAATAGATTGGTTTATTGGTTGGATGGATGGTTGATTGGTTGGTTGTGTATCCTCTGCCATACTTAGTTTTAACTTTTAAGCCCAAAGCATTGGTGATTTTTATAGGTTGACTCCATTATTTGGATAATTAACAAGCAATTAGAAGGTTGAATAGAGGCCCTGGAGATGTGGATATACAGAATAATATGCTGTATTTCATGAAAACTAAAACAATCAAATGCAGAGGTTCTAGAAAAACTGGAAACGATAGAGAATCGACTTAAGAAATAAAACAGGAGACATGTTAAATATTTTGGCCATGTTAGAAGACATAACACTCTTATAAAAACCATACTGGATGGTAAGACTGAAGGCAAGAGGTAGACAAGAGGTAGGTACAAGTGGGAAGATAACATCAAGAGAAGGGTGAACAGCAGTCTGACTGAATGTACAAAGAAGACAAGAGACATACAGTGTACTAGATCCATTGCAATCAACCTTCATTGTGGAGATGGCACCTGATTGATTGATTGATTGATTGGTGTTCAAGTTGTCTGAGCCATGACAAGGGCTTGTGTCTATCAGATTGAGGTTGGTGTAGGGTCTTGTCTTCTGGCCCAGTATAAAAGTACCTAATCCATTAGTTCTGTGTTGCAGAGATCTTCTTCCCTTCTCCCAAGCCCAGAATCCAGTACTGAACTTCATATCCGCAGAAAGGCATATTAGGGTGCCACCAGGTCAGGATTTCACACAGCAAGTACAGACTGGCTGGGTCATGATTTCACACAACACATACAGACTGGCTGGGTCATGATTCCACACAACACATACAGACTGGCTGGGTCATGATTCCACACAACACATACAGACTGGCTGGGTCATGATTCCACACAACACATACAGACTGGCTGGGTCATGATTCCACACAACACATACAGACTGGCTGGGTCATGATTCCACACAACACATACAGACTGGCTGGGTCATGATTCCACACAACACATACAGACTGGCTGGGTCATGATTCCACACAACACATACAGACTGGCTGGGGCATGATTTCACACAACACATACAGACTGGCTGGGTCATGATTCCACACAACACATACAGACTGGCTGGGACCAGGATGGGTTGGTAATGCCTCCTCCACCAGTGTGGATATTTCATTGACAGCAGACTTCAAGCCAATATCAAACAGGCATCATTATCATCATGTTGTAGGTCGTGTATACAACATCGCTGTCATCACGGCCCATCTAGAAGGTTCTCAATCCCTGGCCAGCTCTACTGCCTCATACACCATCATGTCTAAGTTGTCTGCAATATCCTGTGTCCATCTTCATCATGGTCAATCCCTACTTCTTCTTCCAGTCGCCGGGCCTTCCCTCACTTCTTTCCAAGCCACTGTGACGATTAATATTATCAAAGGTTTTCAGTGCCAAATGGACGCTACTAAATTGTAAAATATGTTTCAGATTTGGGGAAGATAAAAAGACAGTGCAGAATCTATTCACCGCACTTTGTAATGATGTTTTCAATTATATTTGAAATTGTTAGTATTTCACTTTGCTTGGGCCATATTTAGTATGGAATTACTGAACTGTACATGTTTTTATACGAATCTACTGACTCTCTTCATTGTCTAATTAATGCTTCCAATATTATTGGTTGCCAGAATGCAATTTAATTATTCTTTTGTTTGGAAGCAGAAATTGTAAATTTTTGTGTGCTTTATTTCAGTTCCCCATTGACAACTTGTGAAATGGAGAGTTCACGGCTGGCAACATGAAGACGTTCCCCCACATCTGAACACATCTGGACCAAGTGCTGCATTAAACGTTGATCAATTATTTCTGATATACTGTCGGTGCTTTTTGTTTGTGTCACTCCTATAGTCCCAATTATTGTTCTTATTGTTACCCACTGTCTCATCTGGTACTGTATCTCCTTCAATACCAATCTGTTGTTACTTTAACCCCTTTAGCTCAAATTAGTTGTTACTTTTAACTCCCTCAGTCCCATCCAGTTGTTACTTAACTCCCTCAGTCCCATCCAGTTGTTACTTTTAACTCCTTCAGTCTCATCTGCTTGTTACTTTTAACTTCTTCAATCCCAATTCTTTAAGGGGGCTGCATGGTCTCGGGGTACGGTGTCCTGGGTTCATGTCCCAGTGATGACTGGGATTTTTTTCACGTGGACTTCTAGTAATAAAATTTCCCCTGGTCTCTGGGTAGTGAGATCGGACGCCCGTGTGCATTATTGCGCATGTAAAACATCCCTTGGCAGTTGGAAATCGAAAAAGAGTAGCCTTATGCTGCCCGGGCAAAATTTCGAGTTAAATATCTACCCAAAGTATTTTCAGGATCCTCGCCGGTGCTACAGAGTTCGTGCGCTGAGCTGAGTTTCTCCAGACTCAGATTTGAGTTAGGAGGAAAACGGAGCACTTATGGGTTGCACCTGTGTGCCGTGGTGTTGATCCATCGACTAAACTAAACTTCTTCAATCCCATCCAGTTGTTACTTTTAACTCCCTCAGTCGCATCTGCTTGTTACTTTTAACTCCTTCAGTTCCATCCAGATGTTACTTAGATTCCTTCAGCTCTTGTCTCATCATCTGCTGATTCATGCGTGGTTATCAGAGAGAACAAATGAAAGAACTTTATTTTCAAGGATCTCAATTTGAGCAAGCAAACCCTTACAACCACTCATTTTTCGTACAATATCTTTTCTATAGAATGTGCTGAAATATATTTCTGTTTGTGTTTTCAGTGGATTTTCCACTATCTTATGTGTGCATGTCTGATTTTATATATTTTGATTAAGAAATTGGTTCCGGTATATGTGTCTCTGCCAGTTTATAAATAGAATGTGTGCTTGCTTATTTAAACAATGTATGTTTACTTATTTCAACAATATATATTTGGTTAGTTATCGAACTTGTTCATAGATGTACAGTGCTCTCGTGCAATGTTGTATCCATTGATTGACTGATCCTGCTCTTGCTCGTCTAATCAGACTCCAGGAAGGCACATAGAGACATAATTTATTCAGAAATCCATTAGATATCCAATAGAATACGTTTTGTTCTCTTTATTAATAATTGTGTATTACAGTAAGGAGCATGCATGTTAATTTATGATCATTGTTGAGCTATCTACACAAGATGTACAGATAAGACTTGTATGTTTGTTTATGTTGTTAACTGGCATCCATCATCATCGTGTGGCAGATCCTTAGTTCGCTCTCATCATGGCCCGCCTGGAGGTCAGCAAGGCTGAATGGATCAGATTGCTTGCTCTTAAACTTCCGGTGTGCTGATGCTGAGGTGGTCAGTTAAACCCCTACACCAGTTGGTCGGTTAAACCACTACACCGGTCAGTGGGACAAAAATGTTGACTTTTCGTCCTTGATTTTGGGACATAAATTACAAGTACCTCAGAAGTTGGAGTGGGTCCTCATGATGGCGAGAGACACCGGTAATAGGGAAAGTTAATCCACACGCAAATATCAGCCCAATGCACTAGACGTAGTAGCATGTGCATGGAGTTGAGTTGAGCTAAGAACCGATATCACTGCACTCAGGACATTCCCATACGCGCTCCGTCCCCTTGTTCAACAGCCAGTGAAGAGTTATATGACTAATCGTTCCCACCGCTATCTGATTGAAAGTTCTCCTGGTCATCTCTCTGTTATGAGATTCTACCAGGACACAAATCACAGTTTTGAGATTCTACCCTGCACAGAAATCACAGCCCACCAAAATGTTTCTCAATCCCTGGCTAGTTCTCCTGCCTCATATACCCTCATGACCAAAGTGTCTGCAATGTCCTGTGTCCATCGTTGTGCCGATCAACCCCAGCCTCTTGTCCCAGTAAACATGACCTCCAGGACTGTTCTTTTCAAGCCACTGTGATGTTTATTACAGCCAAAGTTTGGGCATACAGTTCACTAAACACCATCACAAGAAGACAATGAATTAAATGGGAGGATGATACAAAGAGATGCAGAGGAATGAGGGTGTAACACTGACGGTCAAAAAGACAAAGAATGCAAGATATTCATTGCATTTTAGTGGTACTAGAAGGTACAACAAAAGGCAGCATTATAGCTTTCAGTATGACAAGTCTTCAGAAATGACAGTAAAAATGATAGTCATAGAATCCTCCTATTATTTTTATCTCTCACATATCCTATTTACAGGACATTGCTGTCAACACCAGCATTTTACCGCTGTTATTGATTTCTTGGCAAGATTACGCTCAGTTGTTTGCTATTGCTTTCTGAGCGACCGGCTTTCATACCCCGTAAGTAATGAACACAACGCGATCCTCTACTGAATCTCACGCAGCTGTGTTACCCTACGTGGATAGACGGGATTACAGAGAAAATCGTACACCCCTTAGCCAGGGAGACCAGCATCCTAATATTACCATTCCATTTATTGGTGCTAGTATGACGCACGTATTGTTTTCTATTTTGTTGTTGATTGGACTTTTTGTGTGTGAAGATATTTTTATTTATATAAATATGTAATCAGTTTATAGTACAAGAATAAATATTTATCAGATTAAAATAGTGCATATTACATTTTTATTCACTGCCTGCCATGTTACTACAGCTGACATGTAAGAATAAAAATTGCTGACTATGATTTGTGATATTCCTGCTTGTTTGTTCTCTCGCTTTGGTTAAAATTCATGAGAAATTTTACTTCATTTTTGCACCAACTTTAACTATTTTATAACCATGCAGTTAACCCATGCTGAGAATGCGGTTTAATATCGGTAGTCATATGATTCCAACTTCATACCAATATATCGCACCCTATAATTGCTCTGTTCCTGTGCCAGCAAAAACAACACAAAATGTGCATCGTATTTCCACATCAACTCGTTAAGGAAGAAAGCTGTACTTTACATGAAAATGCAATTTATTGTCATAGGAGACCGCCATCTAAGCAAAACCCTGGCACCCTACACAGGCATTATTGCATAAGGCCAGTTGCTGAAGTGCCAGCAGATTAACTCCGCCATTTTTCTGAAATTTACACTTCTTAACAGAGCAAACTTTGACACAAACAAACTGCACTCTAAAAGAAATCAACAGTTCACAGGGTCCCAGCAAGCACTCAGCTCAGAACTGGGCTACAAAACCTGGGTGCTACAAGTCTACACATGGGGAAAATGCACTAACAAAACCCTATAGGTTCTTACCTGCCTAGTCGCCATGTTGATGATTGGTTGAATTTTGCAGCTACATTTTCTGCATTATGCAGTAGCTAGTCGCTGCCAATCTTCCTTAGTCGACTCTTACGACATGCATGGTGTGTTACTGTTCTCTAGTTCCTGCTTCCTTTATAGAAAGAAAGACTCATATTCTAACCTGTATTGAAAGGGTACATACATGAGACGAAATCAGTTCAGAATTATTAATGACAAGGGACGTAACTCTGATTCTTAGAAGCTGTCTTTCTTTACCAGCATTGTTTCCCCTCACACATCTAAATGTCTGTAGTTTGTTGTAGCCATAAACAAACACGTTGCATGTCCCTTGCCGGACATTGCGGTCAGCCCCAGGTTAATTTAGTTTAATTCAGTAGTTTGCCATTGATTTCTGACCGAGAAGGCAACTCTAAACACCAACTGGCCGGCGTAGATCCCCCTGGCCCGCCATCAGCTTACTGGAAGTTCAAGCGCATTCACCCACGGCCAAGAAGACTGCCACTGTGTTAGATAAATAGCACGTAAGGCAAAAAGATGAGTGTTTGTCATTAGTACAATATAATTCGGCTATCATCCTCATGTGCAATGCCGATAAGCGTGGGTGGTCATGTTTTGCCATCTCTCTCGATCACCAGAGTCATGGCAGGTCTGCATGGCCGAATGGGTAAGAACGCGTGTTCTTAAACATCCAGTGTGCTGATGCCGAGGTAAGTGGTTCAACCCCTACACCGGACAGTTGGACTAAAATGTTGACTTGGCGTCCTTGACTTGGGGACGTAAATTACAAGTAACTCTGAAGTCAGAGTGGGTTCGCCTGATGGCGAGGGACACTGTTAATAGGGAAAGCTAATCCACACGCAAAATTCAGTCCAGAACTACTATAAATAGTGTGTATGGACTACGCTTGCGTTCAAAGCGAGCGAGCACCCAAAAAAAAGGGGGGGAAAAAAGAGTCATGGATCAGCTCAGTGTTCTTGTCTTGACCATTCCACGTGGCCAAACCAGGTATTTACTTCTCTGCTGTAACAGTGTAGGTATAATTGGGGTCTATTGGAAAACTCCGATACAGCACGATTGAGCATTGAGACTGAAAGGCGTGGGAGATGCTCAATCGTGACGTATTATGTTGTTATAGGCAGTAAACATCCGATAGCCCAGCTGAGAAGACGCGGCCTGTCGTCTTGAGAATAAAATATAAAACTTTGTACCAACTCGACTCTAGTTACTTCCTTTGTCACTGTTATAGGGAGTAATTAATGGTGCCCTCGACCGAGGATCTGAGGTTGATCTAGGCCGGCCAACAACAAACAACAAAAAAACTATCCACTGACGGCATGCTGTAAGAAATATTATGAAGATAATAAATCATGGCCTATCACGCGAAGTACTCAAGAATCAGGAGCCGTGGCCGAATTGATAATGGCCGTTAACTGAACTTCAGCTTTCAAGGTTTTCCGGAGCCGAGATCTGAACTCTGGAGTTTCAAAAGAAAGGGGCTTCTATTTTAAAGCGCCAGCCACTGAAAGTTATCAATAACAAGGGGCTTCTCAGGACCGTTGCATGAAACTTATCGTTTTTTTGAGAAGAGCCATCCTGTCCTAAAACTTTAAGAAAACCAGAATTTCAAGCTGAACCTGTCAGACAAAAGAAGAAAAATAAGTCAAGAACTCTTCTAGGCTCAAGTAATAATGGACAAAGCCTTGTAATTTCGTGATTGGGTTTTTTGAACACATAAATATCACTGGGCTTCGGTTAACTGTGATAAATTTTTGGGGCCACGTCATTACTACGACCCCTATCAAGTCGCCGATGATGTACTTCACTCAGAATCAAGGAAGGGACCCAACCAGGGGTTGAAATCTATCCAGGCATCCCATGAGACGTGACCCAACCAAGAAGAGTATCTGGCAGCTACAAAATTTACCTGAGGGAAGAGAACTCCGCCACCTGAGCTTCTGGACTCCGCCACTTAAACTCGAGACTAGGTTTCACTTGATGCGAACTCTGGTTAGTGGAACTAGATCCGTCAGCTAATAAAAGAAGGTAACTGTGTAACTCCGGTGATGTGCCATAAATTCTTGGTTAGAGCAGAGTCTAAAACATTATTATATTATTAGAAACAGGTATGAGGATTTATAGCGAACTTTTTGGTTTCAAACAGGACTTATTGAAGACAGGGTTTTTCCTCCCTCTACGCTGACAGAATATTGATGCTGATTACAACTTGTGCTCTTTAGGGATTAACCAAGGGAAATTTGTGCGATTCTGGAACTAAATAACTAATGGAACAGTTTATGAACTGGGGAATTATGTGTTGTAAATTAGTAAATTTAGGTGATTCATAAATAAGGTAATTAATTAACCAGATTTTAGAAGCAAATAATTTGAAATTGTGTGTTTTTTTTTTGTTCTTTGCTTGCTTTCTTGCAGTATTTCCAGCATGACGGAACCAGACAACCTTGCACAGGTGCTGACAGGGGTAGGAACAGCGGTAGGTAAATTGAATTTGGTAATCAACCAACAGGGAATGGCAACTGAAATTTTGAAGTTTAGTGGTCAGGCCAAAGACTTTAAGAAATGGGTTACTTCTATTGAAAAGTATGCATACCTAATTTCAGCAACGGAAGAAGAGAAAATGAGACTAGCTTATCAGACGGCAACAGAACCGGTCTCAGATCATATAAGGAGGAAGTTAGAGGCTAGAGTAGATGAGACATGGGAACAATTCAAAGAAGATCTCGCCAGGAAATACGCAGAGATAACGGATCCGCAACATGCATTTTCGGTATTGAGGCAGGCTAAACAAAATAACGGAGAAACGGTACAGTTGTTTAGCGATAGGTTGATTAACTTGGCTGAAGAGGCATTCTTAGGACAGAATGTGCGAGGGGAGGAGGTGGAAAGGATGTTGGTAGGGATTTTTGTGGATGGCATCAAATCTGATGGTTTGAAACTTAAGCTGATGAGGGATAACCCTGAGAGGTTATCACAAGCGGTGGATATTGCGGTGCAGGAGGAAAATTTGAGACGAAGGTTTAGATTAAGAACAGGACGAGAAGTGGGAAGTAATAGAGACGACAGAATTGAGGAACCCATGGAGATAGGACAAACAAGATTCGGATGGAATAGGAGAGGCGGTATACAAACCTTACAAGGTAGAAATAGGAGCGATTATGTTGAAAGAAGAAATATGAGATACCCTATAAGTGAGGCAGTAAGAAACACAAATAACACAAACATTGTCTGTTGGGTTTGTGGTCAACGGGGACATGTTTCTCGTTTTTGTAATAACAGGCGTATACAGTCAAATACACAGGGTAGACATGATAATAATAGGGTGAGTAGGAATGTTGTTGATCGACACAGGAACTTTACAGGTACAAGAACACAGGAAAACTGGCGCCCAACCTATTAGACAGGACCGATGATAGGAGGGTAAATAATAGGGTCCCAAGTGTTAGAGAGTATGTTAATAACAAGTATAATAGGTCGAACAGAGAATATTTTCAAATGGATGAAGTCAAGAAATTTATAGAAGAAAAAACAGATTATAGCTCGTGTATATTAGAAATAGGAAAGTATAGAGTTCGTACGTTAATAGATTCGGGAGCTCAAGTTAGTGTAGTAAAAGAAAGTTTTTTATACAAAATAGTAAGAAATTGTAGAGTATTTAAGTGTAGTAATAATTTACACTCTGTTACTGGACAGAATTTACAAGTAGTTGGACAAACAATGATCAATTTTAAATTAGGAGGGATCAACATAAGACACCTTTTTCATGTAGTGAGGGGTTTAAATAGAAATATGTTGATAGGAAGAGATTTTTTGATAAAGAATGGGATAAGACTTTTTTATGATTTACATAAGTTAAAATTTAGAGACGTATATATAGATATGGAAGAGGATATGCATATAGCAGCACTAGTTAGGGTCAAATGACAACGACATTAAAACCACAGTCGGTTAATTTAATACAAGCGAAGCTGAAGAGAAACCCATATTATGTGGAAGGAAACACAGTCAGAATCACTGAGTTACAAGAAGAAATAATTGATGAGCCTGGTTTGGAGGTTCCAGATGGAGTAATGGAGTTGGATAAACACTTAACCTTTCCAGTAATGGTTATCAACAACACAGGGAGAGAAATCAAGTTATACAGAGGATGTGTGATAGCAAAGTTAGATCATAACATTAGTGAAATATTGGCAACGAATGGAACAGAAGTGTCGGGAACAAGTTATGTGGAAACTTCTAGTGAAAGGAGAAGTGACAGACGCGGATGCGGAAGAAGAGGGAAAATCGGAATGAATGAATTGATCCATCCATTCGGAGAAAATAAAGTCCATATACATTCACTAGACAAAATAACAAGGGAACAAGAGTTGCTGTCACAGTTAAAAGCTTCGCCGGAAAATAAGGAAGTGTTAGAACAGTTTATAAAGCAAAATCAAGATGTGTTTGCGGTTAATGATTTGGAATTGGGTAAGACGCGGACGGTTACGATGGAGATAGACACGGGAGATCATCCACCAATAAGTCTAAAACCATACAGAACTCCATTAAGAAACAGAGAAATAATGGAAAAGGCAATAGAGGAGATGCTGAAAGCAGGAATAATAAAAAGGTCGAAGTCAGAATGGTCATCTCCGGTCGTCATAGTGGCCAAGCCTGATGGTTCGAGTCGTTTCTGTTGCGACTACAGGGCGTTGAACAAAATCACCAAGAATGTAGCATACCCACTGCCAGTAATTGATGATATTTTGGGGCTACTTAATGGCTCTACATATTTCACAACGTTAGACGCAAGGTCAGGATTTTGGTGTATTCCGATGTCAGAGGACGCACAACGGAAAAGTGCCTTTTGTACCCACATGGGCTCGTACGAATTCTTACGAATGCCTTTTGGAGTCAAGACGGCGCCCTCACACTATATGCTCTTAATAAATGAAGTTCTAGAGGGTATGCAAAGGTTCGCTCTTGCTTATATTGATGATATATTGGTCTATACCAAAGGAGATGTAGAAGATCATTTGAAACATGTTAGACTAGTATTTGACAGGTTAAGAAAGCATGATGTGAAGTTGAAGCTTAGTAAGTGCCAATTTTTGAAAACAGAAACAAAATATTTAGGGTATATTATAAATAGAGAGGGTATTAAACCAGACCAGAACAAAATAAAGATTATTAAAGAATTACCTACACCAACAAACGTTAAGGAAGTACGTGCTTTTATAGGAACATGTGCGTATTATAGACGGTTTATTCCGGCATTTTCAAGGATAGCTGAACCAATTACAAATTTAACAGCCAAGTACGCCAGGTTTAAGTGGGATGATGAGTGTCAAAAAGCCTTCGACTATTTAAAAAACAGCTTAACACTGGTACCACTATTGACGCATCCAGACTTAAACAAACAGTTAATACTATACACAGATGCTTCAGACAGTGCAGTAGGAGCATGTTTAGTACAACCATATGAAGGAAAAGAATCTGGAATACCAGGGGTTAAAAATGAAAGACCTATCTACTTCTTGTCTCATAAGCTTAGTAAATCACAAAAAAAATGGAGTACTATCGAGAAGGAGGCTTACGCGATTCATTACGCTCTTCAAAAACTTAATTACTATTTACATAACGCAAGTTTTGTTATTAGAACTGACCACATGCCTTTAAAGTCTTTTTAGAAGCTCCAGTGCAGAACAGGAAAATACAGACATGGGCATTGAATCTACAGGGGTACGACGCGAAAATTGAGTACATACCGGGTAAGATAAACACATGCGCTGATCTTTTGTCTAGAATTCCATATACACAGTCATCAGAGGATACAGAAGAGGAGGCAGCCGAACCAGAGATAGACGACAGGAATTGGCAGGTAAATATTCTGGATTCTGCTATAATAAATAGGGGAGAATTTGATAGCTTACCATCAGATCAAGAGTCTGAACATAGAGAAGAAGATCTACAGTTAGCACAATTCAATATGAAAGAAGAGCAGGATTTGGACCCAAGAATCATACAAATAAAAGAAAAGTTACGAGAAACAGAAGATAACAAATATAAAAGGAATTATTTGCTATTACAAGAGGATGGACAGTTATATTATATGTGTGAAAAGAACGAACAACTAAGGAAATATATTCCAAAGCATTTGGAAAATGAACTTTTAAAAGCATATCACGATGAAAATGGACATCTCGGTAGAGACAAACTAGTGAAAGCACTTACAAGTAAATATTATTGGCCAAACTTATTTAAATCTGCATACAAATATGTAGATACATGTGAAAAGTGCAGATTAAGGAACATGAAAACAATAAAGTCTCCATTACAGGACACAGATATTCCTCACTTCCCAATGCAAAAGATTAGTTTAGACATATCAGGTCCACACCCCAGAACATTGTCAGGAAATGTATATTTAATTCATATAGTAGACATCTACAGTCTTTGGCCAGAGGTTTATGCAATTCCAGATAAGAGCGCGGATACTGTCATTAATATTTTTTTACAGGAGTTCATACCAAGGTTTAGTTGCCCACAAAGTATACTTACAGATAATGGTAGAGAATTTGTAAATAAAAAATTCGAAAAGTTATTAAAAGATTTAAACATAAGACATATAAAAACCTCATTTTATAGACCTTCTTCAAATGCAAAAACGAGCGTCAACATCAGACGTTATACAACATTGTGGCAAAGATTATTGATGAACATGAAAAAGATTGGGATCTATTGTTGGGACCTGCTCTTAGCGCTATTCGTACAAATCAAAATGAGAGCACGGGTTTTTCGCCATTTTATTTAATACACGGGAGGAGAACCAATATTACCTATAGATAATTTATTAAAACCTAGACGGAAATATATGGGTGAAGATTTTCAAGAGGTCATAATACAAGAAATGCATAAAGCACATATGAGATTAAGAAATAATATAATAAAAGCTAGGGAAAGACAGAAAAAGTACAAAAATGTAAATACAAAATTACAGGAGTTTAAAGTAGGTGATAGAGTTTATTACAAAAAGCATAGAAGAAACTCTAAGTTTGATTCTCGTTGGATTCCAGGTTATTACGTTTTGGAAAAACTGGGTAATGTATCGTATGTTATAAAGAACCAGGTCACAGCACACATAGCAAGGGCACATGTTGAACACTTAAGAAGAGATGAAAATGAGATAGAAAATAATAATTATAATAATAATTGTTATTCGGATGCAAAATTTTTGGATGAACAGGTTGTTACAATAAATCCAGATCTTAGAAGAGCTACAGTAACCCCAGATCTTGGAAAAGAACCAGAACAAAATCAGTTGTTAGCAAATCCAAGTTACGAAGAACAAGAACAGACAATTCCGAAAAGAATGGAAGAAGAAGGGACAAATGAAACTCATTATGATAGTATGGAAGAAGACACAGGTGCTCCATTTAAAAATACTAGGCAAGCAACAAAAAGAAGAATGGACAGTCAAAGAGATAAAGAAGTAAAAAGGCAGAGAAGAATTAGAGATGATTCAACAAGCGGAGAAGATATACCTATACTAGAAAGATCCTTAAGAAAGAGTGATCGACAAATTAGGTGGGATGTTGAACGGAAGAAATTAGCGGCAGCTAAAGAGAGACATACAGACGAAGAAGAAGAAATGGATGAAAAGTCAGAGTCAAGTAGTAGTATGGAGGAGGCTAGTAGATTGTACGAAGAAGAAGAAGATGTTGATATAGAATTAGCACTTATTCAGAGAAACTTAGAGTTGTTGAGGAAGTGGAAACGTAAGAGGTAAATAAATAAACTGCAGATAGCAAGATTTAAAATTGTAAGTGATGTTTGAAGAAGTATACGAAACGGAGGAAAAGTGGTCTTGAGATATTAGTACAGTGGGTGAATATATTTTTTTTATTGATGTTAGAAGTGCCGTGTTTAAAGATAGGGGTTAACAAGTTATAATAATAATAGACAGGACAGATCACAAGTACGTTGATAAGTAGAGGATGGCTACATTGAGTTAATGTTGGATATAGGTTACAGTGTTTACTTAAGAGCTTATTCAGGATACTATGTGCTGTTAAGAGATAATAAATAGATAATTCTGGATTACTGATTTGTTTGTGTAGATAGAACAGATATGTTCATAATTGATCTGTAGTTAACAGATATACAGATAGGATGTTTTAGTCTTCTCGGTCATATAAATACTGGATATGCGTCATTTATGAGAGCCTAATACTGGTAGGCCAATGTACGTAGAAATTTTAAGAGAGTTATAATTGTATTGAGGACGGTGTTTATGAAATCTAAGTTTTTATGAGTTATGAGTCATATAGGAAATGTTTTTATGCTTGAGTTACTACTAGAAAATGAGGGATGTTGTTTGGTTGTTTTATTGAGCCTAAGTTGTAATGCCTCATTTTGTTTTCTTGGAAAATGATTGTTATTGTTTGAGTAATTGGTTTAGAGTAGGGTGATTGTGTTCATAGTATTTGAGTTGACAAGAACTATTGGTCCGTAAAAGTGTCAATAGTGATAGGTAGAATAGGATATTTTATTCTGATTTGATAACATGCATGTTATGTCATTTTGTCAAAATGTGTTTTTTTCTTCTAGATAATTTGGAGGTTGTGTTCATTTTATTTAGATTACATGAATGATTTGGTATATTGAGTTAAATGCTTGTAAAGTTAGTTAAGTAAGTTTAAGTTTCAAATGAAGGAGGTTTTGCTAAAGGTTTTTCGTTAAGAAAAGGGTTGATAAAAAACTAATTTGTCCAAGGTAAGGAGAAACTATGCATTCATTAACTAGTGGAAACCATAGTTGGTGAACGTGTATGCACGAATGGATAGACGTATCCAGGGTCTGCACACACGTCACTTTATTTATAAAATAACAGGATGGGTTGTACGGGGGAAAGATATAGGTGCTGTGAAATACCAGCTTTAATTATATTTAAGGTGTTCATAAAATATGAACATGGGCTCATGGTAAAAGGTGAGGTAACGGAAGAGGAACGGAATTGGGGTTGGAAATGTCAATGTGAAATATAAAAGGTTTATGAAAACTTATGCCAAATTGTTTTATAACGAACAATAATATATTTCTTAAAGGTGTTTTAAAAAAATTATTTTACAAAAATTTTTTTATTGGCAAGGGAGGTAAAGGGTGAATGTCTTAAATGTACATTTACTATATGTCCATGTGGTCATGTCGTGTATTCATTCTTTACTATTCTTTATTTGGTGCGCACCACTTCTTTACTTTTTCTAACTACTTTGTTTTTGTACGTCCTGGGGTTTGAAAGAATGAGAAATTTTAAAAGGTAATAATTTTAGAAAAAGAATTTATGAGTTGTTCTTATAATGTGTATATTTGATACAGGAAACTTGATGAGCCAAGAAAGAACCAAAATAGTGAAGAATGAGAAATTTTATGGGCTGTTCTTATAATATGTATATTTGATATAGGTAACCAGAGAGAACCAGAAATGAAGAATAACATGTAGTATTATATAAATAAAAAGCGAAGAAGAAGTATATGGGGAGGTTGTAGACAGACCATAGCACTGGGAGAAGAGTAAAAGATGTATTGGCGAAGGTTAAAAGACAAGTAGGGAATAGAGTATGGGGATTAGGAGTAAAGATTTTTCCTTTAAAAGGAAAATTCTTTAAATAACATGGGGAGGTGTAACAGTGTAGGTATAATTGGGGTCTATTGGAAAACTCCGATACAGCACGATTGAGCATTGAGACTGAAAGGCGTGGGAGATGCTCAATCGTGACGTATTATGTTGTTATAGGCAGTAAACATCCGATAGCCCAGCTGAGAAGACGCGGCCTGTCGTCTTGAGAATAAAATATAAAACTTTGTACCAACTGGACTCTAGTTACTTCCTTTGTCACTTGTTCTCTTCCCCTCGATCTTGCCAGTTGTCACCAAGTTCTCCTATTTATTTCTTCTGATAACGTGTCCAAAAAACTGTGCTGTCTACGTCTAATTTCTCTAATTAGTTTAGGGTTTTCATTTGTTTCTTGTAGGACTTAGTCATTGGTTTTCTGTCTGTCCATGGTATTCTTTGCATTCTCCTCAGAACTACATTTCCTTAGCCATCATCAGCTATAGGACAATATTATTCTGATAAGCATCCATCTTAAATTTCAATGGAAGAATCATCAATGTATACAACAAGAACTAAAGAGTCTTGTTTAGTTGTTAAGGCAAACGTTGGCGGCTGCGGCAAAGGAAATGTTGAAACGCAGATTACCATTTTTCCGACACACCGATTTAAAGTTTTAAAATCAGCCGTGGGGGATTTGGAAGCAGGCCTCTTTATGCGTTCGATAGCTTTGAACTACCGTATCCGTGGCTAAAGGCTTGCGAAAGCGGTTCGTGAGTCGCTTACCAGGCGTTCGAAACGCAGCCGCGACAGATTTGTGCAGCAGACCATGTCGCGTTGCGTTATGACGTGTTGATATGGGATCCAGTGGTTCAGAAAGCAATGGTAAACTACTGAACGTAAAAACTTGCAGAGTACATCAACAGCAGCTGAAAAATGTCTGGTGTTGACTGCAAGGGATAGGCTACATTTTTAAAAATTAAAAAAAAAAAAGCTTTGAACTCACGTTCATGCAGGACTGATGTGTGTGTGTGTGTGTGTGTGTGTGTGTGTGTGTGTGTGTGTGTGTGTGTGTGTGTGTGTGTGTGTGTGTGTGTGTGTGTGTGTGTGTGTGTGTGTGTGTGTGTGTGTGTGTGTGTGTGTGTGTGTGTGTGTGTGTGTGTGTGTGTGTGTGTGTGTGTGTGGTGTGTGTGTGTGTGTGTGTTGTGTGTGTGTGTGTGTGTGTGTGTGTGTGTGTGTGTGTGTGTGTGTGTGTGTGTGTGTGTGTGTGTGTGTGTGTGTGTGTGTGTGTGTGTGTGTGTGTGTGTGTGTGTGTGGTGTGTGTGTGTGTGTGTGTGTGTGTGTGTGTGTGTGTGTGTGGTGTGTGTGTGTGTGTGTGTGTGTGTGTGTGTGTGTGGTGTGTGTGTGTGTGTGTGTGTGTGTGTGTGTGTGTGTGTGTGTGTGTGTGTGTGTGTGTGTGTGTGTGTGTGTGTGTGTGGTGTGTGTGTGTGTGTGTGTGTGTGTGTGTGTGTGTGTGTGTGTGTGTGTGTGTGTGTGTGTGTGTGTGTGTGTGTGTGTGTGTGTGTGTGTGTGTGTGTGTGTGTGTGTGTGTGTGGTGTGTGTGTGTGTGTGTGTGGTGTGTGTGTGTGTGTGTGTGTGTGTGTGTGTGTGTGTGTGTGTGTGTGTGTGTGTGTGTGTGTGTGTGTGTGTGTGTGTGTGTGTGTTGTGTGTGTGTGTGTGTGTGTGTGTGTGTGTGTGTGTGTGTGTGTGTGTGTGTGTGTGTGTGTGTGTGTGTGTGTGTGTGTGTGTGTGTGTGTGTGTGTGTGTGTGTGTGGTGTGTGTGTGTGTGTGTGTGTGTGTGTGTGTGTGTGTGTGTGTGTGTGTGTGTGTGTGTGTGTGTGTGTGTGTGTGTGTGTGTGTGTGTGTGTGTGTGTGTGTGTGTGTGTGTGTGTGTGGTGTGTGTGTGTGGTGTGTGTGTGTGTGTGTGTGTGGGTGTGTGTGTGTGTGTGTGTGTGTGTGTGTGTGTGTGTGTGTGTGTGTGTGTGTGTGTGTGTGTGTGTGTGTGTGTGTGTGTGTGTGTGTGTGTGTGTGTGTGTGTGTGTGTGTGTGTGTGTGTGTGTGTGTGTGTGTGTGTGTGTGTGTGTGTGTGTGTGTGTGTGTGTTGTGTGTGTGTGTGTGTGTGTGTGTGTGTGTGTGTGTGTGTGTGTGTGTGGGGGTGGGTGGGTGGGTGGGTGGGTGGGTGGGTGGGCAAGTTTTCCCTTTTACCGGTGTCTTTCGCCATCAGGCGAACCTACTGCAAACTTCTGAGATATTTGTAAGTTAGGTCCCGAGTTCAAGAATTCGGTTGATTTCTGTGGTATGAATTGTCGGTCATTCTGAAAGCAATGGCAAACCACTGAACATACAGATTGCTTAGTAAATCACAACAACCAATAAATGCTTTGGTTTATTGCATCGTCCTGTAAAACGACACACAAACTAATTTAGTAAAGATAAATAACATTTATATAAATGAAATATTATGGGCATGTGAAGAGAGAGAGAGGAACGTCTTGAAAAGATAATCATGGAGGGAGGCGTACCATAGAAACTAAGATCAGGAAGAGGAAAGTCGTTGATGAATTTAAGGCCATATAAATAATTTACACACTATAACAACAAAGGCGGGAAAATATGGCTTCTGGGGGAGAGAAATTTAGAAAGAAAGACTGCGGTGGGTGGGGGGGGGGTGGGGGGGGGGGGGTTCTGCACAGGATTAACCATTTAGTGATTGAATGATCCTCATGGGCTAAATGGCTTCTGTTATTTGTTAAACAAGCTGGTGTCCTTGTACAGTGTTGACCTGATAAAGTTAACTCGCCTGGGACCCAGGAAATAATTCTTCTTATCAGAAATTCCTCTTATAAGAGTTCAATAATGCATTTACAACGTACAATACAATATTGTTCTTCACAACATAAAATTCGCCACACCCCAGATCGTCTTAAGCAGTCTGTATAGCACTCTGCTTAAGTTAATAAGAGTTCAGTCTCCCTTTCATTTATGGCGTGCGGTATGCGTGCTGGCATGGCCCAAGCACGCATAAATATATAAAATACTACCTAAAATAAATAAATACTCATAGAACACTAGGCAAGATATCTAGATACCTGACAACACACAAGACAGCAAACAAATGTGTGAACAAATAATGTTACACATGTCTGTCCAACACTGCATGTAATGACAAATTCCAACAGAGTTGTTTGTTTGTGTGTTTGCGAACTCCAAAGATTTGAGTTGTTCACACTTGCACGGCTTGGGGAATTGAGGGTCGGAATAAAAACACAAAATATGACCGATAAGCTCGACGGATGGAAAAACGCAGATACAGTCCAACGCTTCGTCTTAAATCCTTATCAATGGCAACAATGAAACATTAAAATATTTTTAAAAACGGACAATACAAAGGAATACTTACCTGGCTGTCTCCAGTCGAGGAAACTGGGCCGCTGTGTTCTTTGATACCATTTCCGATACCATTGAAGAATTAGGATGGTGTTCTCTTGTTTTGGTTCCGGTAGGCAAGCAACACCCTCATCCCGAAGATGGTCTTGGGCTCGCCAAACGGTGAAAGCAATACATGAGTATTGATTGTCTACCATCATCTTGCAGACTTGCTATGGCTCTCTTAGTGTACACACTTTGGGTTTTCTGCAGACTTCATCATAAGAGAGAATGCTATCGCTGCCCCTTCATTGCCCACTCTAGTATATGCCGGGGTGCTCAACATGGAGATGAATTGAGGTGTTAACATTTGAATCCTCACCCTGGCATCTCAACGCCACTTCATCACTCCAACAGAATCAGATGTCCTCTCCCAGTAATTCTCCTTCAAGAATAATTTATTTCCAGCGGAAATGTATCCACATAGAGTCCCGTAAGAGCAGAATAGGCCAAGCAAACGCTGAATTTGCGAAGATGAAACGTACCTGTCTAATAAATCACTTTCAATGAATGAAAGAAAGTACTGAAATGTTATATCGAACAAGTTCTACTGTGTGGCCGTGAATCATGAAACGTGAAGAAATTAGGAATCGCTTGGAGGCAGAGATAATCTGCTTTCTGGGACGAATGTTGCGAACACCTTGAACTACCAGGGATATTAATAACAATGGCCTGAAAGGGGCTAATGAGTATAGAACAATATGTAACAACTATAAGAAGAGACTAACAGTGACCGCTGGTCATATAAACTGTATGTGTGAGTTGGAGAAGATTGTAACGATGTGGCTTTCAGCCTGAAATGGGTACCAGAAATTGAATTGGGAACGAAACGACTGGAAAAGTCAATGGAAGTGGCAGAGAGGTATTTTGGGTATATGGTGTTTTATTAGACCAATCGTCACTCGGTCAATGAAGGAAAATCCTGGGATGCGTCGTGATAACTGGAACTTTGCAGGAGACAGACATAGGGGAAGTCACATAAGATGAAAGGGAACACTGACATACGTCGTCATAATAGGAATGTTGAAGGAGACAGACATGAGGGAAGTTACATCAGATGAAGGGGAATACTGAAATACGTCGTCATAATAGGAATGTTGGGGGAGACAGACATGAGGGAAGTCACATCAGATGAAGGGGAATACTGACATACGTTGTGATAACAGGAATGATGGGGAAGGCAGACATGAGGGAAGTCACATCTAATGAAGGGGAACACTGACATACGTCGTTATCATAGGAATGTTGGAGGAGACAGACATGAGGGAAGTCACATCAAATGAAGGGGAACACTGACATACGTCGTTATCATAGGAATGTTGGAGGAGACAGACATGAGGGAAGTCACATCAAATGAAGGGGAACACTGACATACGTCGTTATCATAGGAATGTTGGAGGAGACAGACATGAGGGAAGTCACATCAAATGAAGGGGAACACTGACATACGTCGTTATAATAGGAATGTTGGAGGAGACAGACATGAGGGAGGTCACATCAGATGAAGGGGAACACTGACATACGTCGTCATAATAGGAATGTTGGGGGAGACAGACATGAGGGAAGTCACATCAAATGAAGGGGAACACTGACATACGTTGTGATAACAGGAATGATGGGGAAGACAGACATGAGGGAAGTCACATCAAATGAAGGGGAACACTGAAATACGTCGTCGTAACAGGAATGTTGGAGGAGACAGACATGAGGGAAGTCACTTCAGATGAAGGGGAACACTGAAATACGTCGTGATAACAGGAATGTTGGAGGAGACAGACATGAGGGAAGTCACATCAAATGAAGGGGAACACTGAAATACGTCGTGATAACAGGAATGTTGGAGGAGACAGACATGAGGGAAGTCACATCAGATGAAGGGGAAGTTATTTTTTCCCCTTTTTACACCCCGTTATAGTATTGGGTATATGGTGCTATGCCGGCTTCGTGGCTTAGAGGTTATGACTTTTCTCCGTAATCTCGTATACTCTCGTCGGTAACGCGAGGAATCAGCAGTGGTTCGAATCGCATCGGTAACTTACGGGGTATGTGAGCCGGCCGCTCAGAAATCAATGGCAAACTACTGAGCGTAATCTTGCCAAGAAATCAACATACAGCTGAAAGATGCTGGTGTTGACAGTGATGTCCTGTAAAGGATATGCAACCAAAAACAAAAAAAAATTAGTGCTATCCCTATGTTTGTGTAAACCAATCAACACTCGGTCGGAGATGTGGTGAATAACACACGCGCTGTATTTTAAATTCTTTTTTAATTTTATTTTGCGCTCGCTTGCTTTGAACTCAAGCGTAGTCCGTACACACTATTTCTAGTAGTGCTGGGCTGAATTTTGCGTGTGGATTATCTTTCCCTATCAACAGTGTCCCTCGCCATCAGGCGACCATTCCGACTTCAGAGGTACTTGTAATTTACATCCCCAAGTCAAGGACGATAGGTCAACATTTTAGTCCAGCTGTCCGGTTTAGGGGTTGAACCCCTTACCTCGGCATCAGCACATATTTAAGAATATTTAAGATATTTAGAACGCGCGCTCTTATCATTCGGCCATGCTGTCTTGATTTCCCAGAACATTTCTTGGTAACAATTTCAAGCTGGGTCCATCTGGGAGCCCAGAACAATTTTTAAAACATCCTTGATGAGGATTTGATCACATGACTACTGATCACATGAATACCCGGCAGGTAAGCACGTTATCCACTAAACCATCGCTGCTCCATTTCCTGCGGTGTGGGTGATTATAATTGTAACCAGAAATACACGAAACTCACAGAAGACAAGGCAAGATATGCAGTACCAGACAATACAATAGATACTTACAGATAATCTCTTGACCGATACTTCCATTAGGATGTGTGATGTGATTAGACCTCACATATACTAAGTCGCAAAATTAAGACGTGGGTGACCGGCTTCACTCCTGGTTTCTTTCACTTGTAAAATATCCAAGGTACTCTAGTTTTAGACTGATTTGACCTTAGAATCACACAGGTTGAGAATGGAAATTTAACCCTGTCTCCGTTGTTTAGTAAGACTAAGGACTAATCACCGGACCATCAGTGCTCCTAACTGTGCTATACAAAAACCCTAAGTGCACCTGCCCAAGAAACTGGTGCTGTTTTAAGGTTCTAAGAAAAGTGAAAAGATGGACGTATCCAGATAAATCCACACGTTTTATAGACAACAAAAGCTTGACATTTGTGATGCACTCTTTTACATGTTTATTTATTTTGGGACCTACAAAAGTGATGAAATGTCAGTCTTTTTTATGCTGGGGATAAGAACCAAATGAATGCCCAAATTAGGGTCCTACAGTTTGTGCCGACTCGGGCGCCTGACAAGGTCCTCAGGACAGTCATAGGAATAGGCGTGTATATTATTCTTCAACAACGAGAATTATCTCCCTTAATCTCCTGCTGGCCAACAAAGGCTATCCCCTTCTTCTTACCCAAAGCCACCGCGTTGTTCACTAGAATAGGGCCATTGTTGCAGACCAAATCAAATGCCCTGTGCTTATCAGTCCCGTACTTAAGACACCTGAGCTAGCCAAAAATGAGCAGGGAACAATTTTCATTGTACACCGCTTGTATCTCTCCGGCCTTTGGTCGCCATCAGAACGGTGTATGGTCGTCAGTAGTTGGACATACGATACTTTCCCTGTCTATATTTACTTGAAAAGATCACAATCAAAACTGCACTAAAAGTACAATGCTGTCAGATCCTCTCCCTGATTTAGTTTTTCTAAAAAGAAAACCAAAAAAAAAAAAAAACCAAAAAAACACATACACACAATGGAGAAAAACTAAGAGTGCTGAGGTGCGTTTTGGGAAGTGGACAATTTCTTTTATTGAATGTGATTCCTTTATTTTCTGTTGTTGTCTCTCCGTTTCTTGATTGTAGGGGAAAGTCAACCTCTTGTAGTATTGTATACAGCAAAAGTAAGCAAAGTATTGCCCTTCAAAGACTAAAACAACTGAATAAATTTGGAATGGTACTGATTGAACTACAACAATTAGATTTTTAAGAGCATGCATCTTTCCCATTGCAACATACACCAGTGAGACGTGGACACTTACTAAAACAAGCTGAACAGCGCTTAAATGCTTTGAATATAAGTGTTATAGACGACTTCTAAGAATATCTTTGATACAGAACAGATCAAATGCATCCATATCCCCTCTGCTGTGTGTCCACCGTGACGAGGTAGAGGGGCTTGTGCGTCCCAATGACCCCAAGAGCTATGCCGACGGTAGCACAGCTACTGGTAGGGCCACCCATGTCGGACAGGTCAAGGGAGAGGGACCAGACGAAGAGACACACAAACCTGCTGCCTTGTAGGTAGACTGGGGACAGTCAAAGGCTAGGGAAAGCACCCCAAATACATGCTTGTCGAAATCGGATGTACTGAGCAACAGGCTTGACAAAGCAGTGCAACGTGAAACCTGCTGCCTTGTAGGTAGACTGGGGACAGTCAAAGGCTAGGGAAAGCATCCCGAATAAATGCTTGTCGAAATCGGATGTACTGAGCCACAGGCTTGACAAAGCAGTGCAACGTAACTTAATTCATGATGTCACAAATCAAAATTAATCGATATGGTGCTAATCCCGTGAAGTCCCATCAGGCGGTGATAGTGCCGGGCCCCCTGCCTCGAGGGGGTCCACCCATGACTACTGGTGGTCACCTTCCCCTGTGCTGTGGAGTCAAGGCACAGAGGAGTAGGTTAAGAGCTATTGACCAAATACCCCGGACACTCAACATACTACAGTGGAATGCCGAAGGAGTTTACAAGAAGAAAGACTCCCTAACACAGCGTCTTCATAAAGATAGAATAGATGTGGCATGCATTCAAGAGACACACCTCAACGCCAATCACAAATTCTCAGTCAGAGGATATCAGGCCACACGTTTCGACCGCGAAGGACACAAAGGAGGAGTTCTAATACTTACACGAAATACAATACCTTGCAGCGAAGTATCTGTGATCTCTGACAACCAAACGGAAATTATAGGTGTTGATATAATGATAAAGGACGTGAAAATAAGAATCTACAATCTGTATAGCCCAGCAGATAAGGACCTTACACTCTCAAACATGAAAATAACTGACACAAACTGCATTATTGTCGGAGACTTTAATAGCCGTTCAGAAAGATGGGGATACCCAGATACTGACAAAAGAGGAGATGAATTGGAGGACTGGGAAATAGACTCAAATCTCCATCTACTCAACAAAGCGGATGACACACCGAGCTTCTACTCCAGAAGATGGCTTACCACTTCTACTCCAGACTTAGCTTTCTGCACAGGAGACATCCTCCACAAAATCGATCGCCATGTGCTGGACCAATTAGCAGGTAGTGACCACAGACCAATCAAGCTTGAAATGAATATGGAGTATGTTCCACAGGAGCAAAAGCCCTTGCCCCGCTGGAATTACAAACGAGCAGATTGGGACAGATTTGCCATACTAACAGACAAATATTGTGAAAACATAAATACACGATATGGCAACATAAAGCAAATGGTGGAAAGTCTAAACAGAGCGATAATACAGGCAGCCACTGAGTCCATTCCAAGAGGAGCGAGGAAAAATTACAAACCATACTGGACTGAAGAACTACAAAGTTTGGAGGACAAAGTTGAAGATGCCAGGAAGACAGCAGAGAGAGAACAAACAATTGAAGCAAACATCTCTCTCAAAGCCATCTCAGCAAAATATAAAAGAACAGTAAATCAAACAACAAGAGATTGTTGGAGGGAAAAAACAGAAAACCTGAATTTTGACAGGGATGGAAACAAACTATGGAAACTAGTGAAAGCCATGAACAATGAAGGACCTAGAAACAAACAAATAACAATTAAACAAGGAAATGCCTTGCTTACAGGCAAAAAGGCTGCAAATGCACTAATGGAACACTATGCAAATGCAAACCACATTGATATTACAACCGAACAGAAGAAAGCAATCAAAGACAAACAGATACATCATAGAAATACAGAGACAGCAGCAGAATATATGATGGCAAATCTAACAATGGAAGAAATGGAACAGGCAATGAATACCCTAAAAAAGAAGAAATCACCAGGAAAGGATGGAATCACAAATGAAATGCTAATAGGACTAGGCACCAAGGCAAAGAAGAAACTACTAGCAGTCCTAAATAACAGCTGGAAGAGAGGAATAGTCCCACAGGCATGGAAGGAAGCTATACTAATACCAGTCCCAAAGAAAGGAAAAGACCTGGAAGAACCAAATGGCTATCGACCTATCAGTCTACTTAGCTGTGTAGGAAAATTAATGGAACGCATTATCAATGGCAGGCTAACATGGCATCTGGAAGAAAACAAACTCTTAACACCACACCAAGCAGGATTCAGAAAATACAGATCCACTGAAGATCAAATAACCTATATAGCTCAGGAAATAGAGGATGCCTTCCAAGAGAAAAAGCACACACTAGCAGTCTGGATAGATTTAGAAAAAGCATTTGATAAAGTATGGAAGGAAGGACTGAAAGTAAAACTGCAAAACATGCATGTTTGTGGAAAAATGTATAAATGGATCAGCCACTACCTTGAGAACAGAACTGCCAGGACAAAAGTACAAGGACAAACAAGCAAAATGATGCTGCTGGAGCAAGGTGTCCCCCAAGGAGGAGTTCTTTCACCAACATTATTCCTAGCATATATAAATGACATCACAGAAAATTTTCCAGCCAGAGTACACACATCCTCCTTTGCAGATGACCTAGCCATATGGACATCTGAAGAATATATTAGTACAGCTAACAGCAGAATACAGCAAGCCTTATTAGCGCTAGAGGACTGGTCAAAATCATGGCTAGTGAAGATAAGTGAGGAGAAAACAACATGCACAGTGTTCTCCCTCTCAAATAAAACTCAGCAACCTAAGCTGGTATTGAATGGAAAAATATTGCGCCATGAAGAAAATCCAAACTATCTAGGAGTCACCTTTGATCGTCGCCTGACATGGAAGACACAGGTTGAGAAAAATCGAACAAGAGCAAGGCAGAGAATGGCAATCATGAAAAAGCTTGCTGGTACAACGTGGGGAGCAGATGAGAAAGTTCTCAAGAAGTTATATACTGGACGGGTGAGGCCAGTACTGGAATATGGCATTGCAGCTTGGGCAACAGCAGCTAAGTCAAACTTTAACAAAATAAGTAGAGTCCAAAACCAAGGAATGCGAATCATAACTGGAAGCCTGAAGACAACGCCTATTAATGAACTAGAAAAGATCACTTGTTTACAACCAATGCAGGATAGAAGAGATAGCAGAGCCCAGCAACAAGCAGAAAAATTTAGAAGATTGACAGACCACCCTATGTACAACAGATTTAATGGTTTTGGAAAGGGAAGACTGAAGCGTAGCAACTTTGTAGAAACTGCAAAACGAAGGATTAGGGCAGATCCTATACTTAACATATCAACAGTCAAGCCCATACACAATGCACACAACTTCCCAGCTTGGAGACAGCAGCAACTGCCTGAGATGATAGAAAACATTCCTGGTATTGAGAAAAAGAACACTCAGCATGAAACCGAAAGAAGAGAAATAACCCTAAACTACATAAAAGAACATTACCCAAGCAGGAATTGGACCCATGCATATACAGATGGATCAGCCAAAAATTCAATAGAGAATGGAGGAGGAGGAATTCTCCTAAATTTAAAAAATGGAGTGAAAAAAACACATTCAATGGCAACTGGAAAATTTTCAAGTAACTTCAAAGCGGAGGTAGAGGCTTTGAAAACTGCAGCAGAAATGCTCCTGATGGAGGAAAATAAAGAGAAGCAAATAGCTATCTTCACAGATGCAAAGTCAGCTGTCTCAATACTCAAGAGCAATAACAGCACAGAACTAACTGACCTAAGAGCAGCACTCCATGGTCTATGCCAGAAATCCAAAAAAGTTGTAATACAGTGGATCCCATCACATTGCAGTATACCTGGAAACGAAGAGGCTGACAGACTGGCAAAAGAGGGCGGACGACTACCACAGCCTGACATAGACATAACCTATAATGAGGCAAAGAGGTTGATAAAAAGCACTTATAGAACCAAATGGGAATCTGAGCATCCAGGCCATCAGAAGGATGATGCATATTACAAACTCGACCGAAGAGAACAAGTAGCAATCTTCAGACTCCGCACAGGACATAACAGGCTGAAATACCACTTGTTCAATAAACTAAAGATAGGAGATACTGATGAATGTAATTGTAGAACTGGAAAAATGACAGCAAAACATTTGCTGCAGGATTGCCCAACGTATGCAGAACAGAGAAAGATATTTTGGCCCACACCTGCTTCATTTGAGGACAAGCTCTATGGAGATATCAACAAGCTCAAGTTGACCGCAGCTTACTTTAACTACATACAGGTTGACATTTAAAGGTGCATGAAGACCCAGAGGCATGAAATGAAATATTGCTTGGATAGCAAATCCATTATGTGGAAAGTCCAAATCGAAAGCTCGCTGTGTGGGCTTCATAAAAGGTGGAAAAGTGTCCTAGTGGCACGAAATGGAATATTGCTTGATAGCAAATCCATTACGTGGAAAGTCCGAATCAAAAGCCCATTGTGTGGGCTTCATAAAAGGTGGAAAAGTGTCCTAGTGGCATGAAATGGAATATTGCTTGGATAGCAAATCCATTACGTGGAAAGTCCGAATCGAAAGCTCACTGTGTGGATGTCATCTGCAGACTGCATACTTCTGGTTTCCGGAAGAACAGCCTATGGTGAACGGAAGGCCCAATATACGGAAGTGAGGCTAAGCAGCCATGTGCAGGACGTGACGATTCCTTGGGTGAGCCCAGTACCAGAGCGCTATGTATCGGCTCTGCAAGTATGGAAGCCTCCTTGGATGGCGGGGAATGCCCATGGTCTGCCCCTGCCTTCCCTTGAGGGCTGACCAGGATCTTTGGCTGTTCTATATGGACCAGCTGGGATGGGGGATAACACCACAACAGTGAGAGTCAAACGTCCTAAGAAACCCCCGGGAAGGTTAACCCGGTCAACAAATGCCCGCAGAAGTCGGATGTGTCGGCCTAACGGCGCAAGAACGCAGCTCTGCTGTAAACAGGCACAACGCAATCACATCCGAAAAAAAACTCCGGATGAACGAAGAAGAAGAAGAAATGCATCCATACGACATGAGCTGAATATAGAAGAAGGTTGGCTACTGAAGATGATACACAAAGAAAATTGAAATATTTTAGTCACTTGAAACGTCATGAAAGTTTGGAGAGAACAATAATGGAGAGGTATATGCCCGGGAAGAGAGGAAGAGGAAGGCCAAAGAGAAGATGGGTGCAAGATGTGGCGGATGATCTCCAGATGGGTGTATCGGACGCGGGACATCTTGCTTGTGACGAAGTTTTTCGGAATGTTGGTATGGGCGCGAAATTCTGCAAATGACATACTACTGAATGAATGAATGAATGAATGAAGCAAATGAGTCTTTTATGCATCTTAAACCGTATTTGGTATATGGTGGTAAGCTAGTTCCATATTTTTAAAAGACCAAATTGGCACTGGATTCGTATTGTGGTGATTATTAAGCCAAGCCGCCTTGACTTCCCAAGACATTCTCTGGTACCCATTCCAGGCTGAGTGGACTCGGGAGCCCAAGTAAATTGTAAATATCCGCTTGCCTGCGTGCCCGTTGGTCCTGGGTTTGAATCCCATTCAAGGCGGTGATTTATTTGTTTCATTGACATGGGTTGCCAGGTAGTTCCAGACTAATATTGATGCCAGGACATTTCCCAGTCTAACATTGATACTAGGACATTTCCCAGTCTGACATTGATACTAGGACATTTCCCAGTCTAACATTGATGCCAGGACATTTCCCAGTCTAACATTGATGCCAGGACATTTCCCAGTCTAACATTGATACTACGACATTTCACAGTATGACATTGATACTAAGAGATTTCCCAGTCTAACATTGATGCCAGGACATTTCCCAGTTTAACATTGATGCCAGGATATTTCCCATTCTAACATTGATACTAGGACATTTTCCAATCTAACATTGATGCTAGGACATTTCCCAGTCTAACATTGATACTAGGACATTTCCCAGTCTAACATTGATGCCAGGACATTTCCCAGTCTAATACTGATACTAGGACATTTCCCAGTCTAACACTGATACTAGGACATTTCCCAGTCTAACATTGATACTAGGACATTTCCCAGTCTAACATTGATGCCAGGACATCTCCCAGTATAACATTGATACTAGGACATTTCCCAGTCTAACATTGATACTAGGACATTTCCCAGTCTAACATTGATAATAGGACATTTCCCAGTCTAACACTGATACTAGGACATTTCCCAGTCTAACAATGATACTAGGACATTTCCCAGTCTAACATTGATACTAGGACATTTCCCAGTCTAACATTGATACTAGGACATTTCCCAGTCTAACCTGATACTAGGACATTTCCCAGTCTAACAATGATACTAGGACATTTCCCAGTCTAACATTGATACTAGGACATTTCCCAGTCTAACATTGATGCTAGGACATTTCCCAGTCTAACATTGATTCTAGAACATTTCCCAGTCTAACATTGATACTAGGACATTTCCCAGTCTAACATTGATAATAGGACATTTCCCAGTCTAACACTGATACTAGGACATTTCCCAGTCTAACACTGATACTAGTACATTTCCAGTCTAACATTGATACTAGGACATTTCCCAGTCTAACATTGATACTAGGGACATTTCCAGTCTA